>QRFJ01005713.1:0-52687 GCA_006176705.1 Cocos nucifera
TTTCAACTAGATCAGGTAAAAGTATTTTCTATCGGTGCATGTCCTAATGCAACCCTAATGTATTGCTCAAAAAGAAATTTAGATTTTTTTAATTTTTTTAATTCTTTTATTATTTTTAAATTTTTTAATTTTTAAAATTATTTTATTTATTTAATTATTATTTTTAATTTAAATTAAATTAATTTAATTATTATTTTTAATAATTTTTTTTAGTTAGTTTAATTTAATTTAATTTTTAATTTTTATTTTATTTTATTTTATTTTTGAAGGAAAAAAGAAGAAGAAAGAAAGAAGAGTTCTAAAGAATAAGTCCTAAGGAGTCCTTAATTAAGAGCAAGGAGAATTAGGTTTAATTAGATTTGATGTTGGTTAGCAATCAAGCTGGTCAATCAATCCTATCTAAAGATTATCCTAGATCTAGATAGCTCCTAACTGCCAAGATCACCTTCAAACCCTTCAAGTATAAGATCAGTCAATCAACTGGTCAGATAAGTATAAGATCGATGGAAGTCCCCCCATTGCTTGCCTTAGACATCAATTATGCTTGGTCAGATAAGCTAACCAAACCAATTAGAAACCTCCTTCCTTCGGACCCAGTTATCTTTGAACCACTTTTCTAGACATCAGTCAAATTGACTAACCCTAATCTGGTTCAACTCTTTGGGTTTCTTGTCCTATTGAGCTCGAGCTCCTAGGGCTGATGTCTAATTGATTTTAAAATTAAAGGCTTAGGTCAATGCAGGATGCTGGTTAATTGTTTATGGGCCAAGGGTGATCAAATCTCCATCTTATCTTATTTAATTAGGTGTTATCCTTAATTTGATTTAATATGATATGCAAAAAAAAAATTCAGACAAGGGGTTCTATGCAATTTAAACTAGATGCATGCAACTAATTAAATTCTAAAAGGCTTACCTTGCCTCCAACAATCATCAGAAAAAATAAAAATAAAACTAATATGATACATGCTCTAAATAGTTAGGATTTCTAATCTTATCATGAAGCTTTTAATTAGATTTAAATAGATATTTTTTAAATTAATTTAAAAATAAAATAAATAAATAAATAAAATAAATAAAAAGAAAAGAGGACTAAGGTTAGGATTGATCTCACCAAGCAAAACTGAATGATTTGTTCCTTGCCCTGGTTCTTTTTGTTCTTTAACCTCTTTTTCTATAAAATAAATAAAAAAAAAATTAGCAAGCAATATTTATAAGAAAATAAAAATTTTATTTATAATTTATTTATAAAAAAATCAAAGAGATCAAAAATTTAATTTCCATATTTTTTTTCCGCAATGGTGCCAAAAATTTGATAGGAGCACGATATTGTCGTTAAGACACTATGTTTATTAGTTTAATCCGACTTTTTAAAATAATTAAAAATACATAGATAGCAGAGAGTTGAATCGAATCCGTAGGAAAGATAGTATTTTAGATTTGAAATCTTTGATTTTATAAAAGAAAATGAGAGATTTTAAAAATAAAATTGAAGTCAAAAATTAAAAGTAAAATTTAAATAGTGCAGAAAAATAAACTTGGTACTAGGATCTATTATTTAGATCTTAGCATCTATTTGCAGTAAAATAAAGAGCAATAATTAAAGTATAAAAATTAAATTATAATAAAAATAAAGAGTATAAAATTAAAGAGCATAAAAATAAATATTACATTAATTAAAAAGTTCATAATTTAAATACATAAAATTTAAAAAGTAAAGAAAAAGAGATTAAAAATTAAAACAGGCTGATCTCTGATCATGGATCGATGTTGATAGAAAGATAGTGTAAATGCCCAGCACTTCCTCTCGACACCAGTTGCCTCTAACCAGCCATTAATCCAAAGCCTGGCTTCATCTTGTACCAAAGCTTCACCTTAACTGAAGACAATGAATTCTAGAGGCTTGGGGTCTTATTTATAGGTGTTGGAGGGTTGGAGAATTTGTTGCTGGGCAATGTGGGACTAAGAGCCTTTTTTTCATCAAAATATGAAGAAATTTAGGTCAAAATCGGATTACATCAGTCTGGATGTGTTCTAGCCGTTGGATGCTAATCAAATGGCTTCAAAATCAAGAAAAAACCCTTTAAAACTCCTTTCCATAGTTGAATTGACTATAGATCATTGGATCATGCTTTGATGGAGAAGATTGGGCCGTCGAATCAAGTGCTGGTGTTTGATTCACGTCGGGAGTGTTCTGGACCATTGGATCTGAGTCAGATGTGAGTGTTGTCGTACGATGGTGATCCACGTGAAGCTGATTTCGATTCAAATTCAGTTTTAAACCTCCATCGTCCAATCGTGACCGCAAACAACCATAGCCATCCGATTGTGCCATTACTATTCCCATAGACCACGTGAATCGAGTATACCGCACCCCACAACTAATCAGTGCATCCTTTCATTGAGTGAAAGGACCAAAATGCCCTATGAGCCATGATAGATTTTCTGTAAACCCTTTAAGGATCTTGGTCTTCCACGTGTCGCTCCATGATTTGTTGGTTATTGCTGAGCTGGCAGTCTACACTATTCTGTGGACCGACTGGTGGCTTCTGCAACTGAATTGGCTTTGATGGCGCGTTGGCTTGGCTTGGCTTATAGAGCCGGCTGAGCCTTTTTTTTTTATTTTAATTTTTTTTATCTTTAAAAATTTATATCTGGTTTATTTTATCTTTATTTTGCTTCAAACTTATTTCGTTGCGATCAAAAAAATGATCTCTTTCTATTGATAATAAAATTTTATTTTTAAATTTTTATTATTTTTAATTAATTTTTTAATTAATAAAAATATTAACTTCTCAAAAACATATATAAATTGATCATTAATTCTTAAAAATTAATATAAATTAATTGATAAATTAATACTTTTATTGATATATTTATGGTACTTATCAGAATTCTCCATGCTAAACCTCTTTAACACCTCCTCTATGTACATCTTATATGAGAGATCGAACATCCTCTTTGGTCTATCCCTATAGACCTTAATATCTAAAATGAAGGATGCTTCTCTTGGTCTATCATAGAAAACTTCTTAGATAACCACACCTTGATTGATCTCGGCATGAGAATGTCATTCTCAATTAGGCGGATGTCATCCACATACAATAGAAGGAAGACAACAGTGCTCCTACATCTTCTAGAACACATAGGCTCTCTCCTCAATCTTGATGAAATCAAATGATTTGATTATATCATTGAAATAAGCATTCTAGCTCCAAAATGCTTGCTTGAATCCATAGATGGATCTTTGCAGCTTGTAGACCTTGTGGTCACCATCACTTGTTGTGAAACCAAGCGGCTATTCCATATAGATATCTTTCTTAAGATATCTATTTAAGAATGCCATTTTTACATTTATCTGCCATATTTTATAATCGAAATATCTTGCAATGACAAGCAACATGCAGATGGATTTAAGCATGGCCACTGATAAAAAGGTATCCTGATAGTTAACGCATTCGCACTGACTATACTCTTTTGCTACTAACCTAGTCTTGAATGTCTCAACATTTTTATCTGCATCTATCTTTCTCTTAAAGATCCATTTATACTCAATAGGTACTGTACCTTCTGGTGAATCTATCAAGGTCCAGACATGGTTCGAGTGCATTGAGTTAATATCTGACTTTATTACCTCTAGCTATTCAAGGGAAATCCTGATTTTTCAGACTAGGTTCGCTCAGATCTGATCGGATCAAGAGATATATTTCAAAATTTTTTTTCTTTGGTCTGAATCAGATCTGAAATGTTTCAGATCTAATTTTTATTATTCTAATAATTAAAATAAAATATAGATAAATTAAATCAGATTTAATTTACCTTGATGTAGGTAATCCTATTACCCGTTGATGATCCTGTAAGCAGTGGAAGGTTCTGGATCTAGCCATGCAAGTGCCTGGCCTCTACCGGTATCCACTCAAGCTAGATCTGGAGATCCTCTTCTTCTCTATCACATCTCCAAAAATCAGATCTAAATCTGATTTGGAGGATCTTCAAAATAGCTTTCGAAGATCAGCAGTTGTCCTTTGCAGCAGCGCAGCCTTCTAGCTTTCTGTCGTCTTTCTCTCGCCTAGATTGCACCAACTTAGATCCCAAACTTCTTTGGGCATGGAGAGGAGAGGGAGAAGATGAACTTGGCATGGAGGAGGAAGAGAGAGGCAGCCTTGGGGCATAGAGAATTATTCTCTTTTTTTTGAGTTGGGCGTAGGGTCTTATTTATAGACTATGCATGATCCAACTCCTCTTCATCCCAACCAATCACAATCCTTTGTGAAATCAGATCTAAATCTGATTGGTGAGAATAGAGTCCCTTGGATTCATCCTTAGATGGCACCTAAGACCAGTCAAAGTTGGTTCTTAGGAGGAGTCTAACAAAATCCAATAAGGAGATGGAGTCCCTATCCAATAGAGACTCCAGGGCACCTCAAGCTTGGGTGCACGCCACCCTTGGTGTGCGCCCTTCTCCTTGCCAGTTTTTGGAAGGGGACAAGCCCCACCAGCTCTCCAATATGTGCGTGACACGTGAACAAAAGTCAAAGTATCAATGGTCAACATTTGATTAGTCAAAGGTCAACTTTTGACCAAAGTCAAAGGACGAGAAATGGTAGGTGACCAAAAATGGCAGGTATTGTCTTACAAAATAAGACAACCCTTTTCTGACCTAGACAGGCTCCAGTCAGACCAAGTGAAGGCCTCTGATCGAGCACAAACTCCTTTGGCTCAGTCAGGACAACTATTTATGATAGTAAAAGAAGAACGTTAGGTTCAATCGAGTGCTAGCACGATTTCCTTGAACCTAATTGAATCTCATTCAGATCAATTGAACTGGATCAGTTCAATTGATGATCACCAGATTCAAACCCTTATTTGTGTGACCCAGTTAGGTTCAGTTCTGTATGGTAATGGGATATGTCATGATCTCTATCATCGACATCATCGAAACTCCTTTCGATGGATCAGAACTCTTCTGATTCGAACAGCTAGAATGATCGATCATCTAAATCATTCTAATTGCTCCCAAAATCCACCAGTGACACCTAGCAGTATATGGTGGCAACCCATCAGAGCTGAATGCGAACCTCTTGGTGCAGCTACCTGTGTGATTAAGTTCTTCTATCTTGAGCTCCCGATCAGATTAGGGTTAAGGTGAACTCGTCAAACCCTAGTTTCTGTCATATGATGTAATCATTCGATTCAAGTCCGATGTGAAAACCTAAATAGAAACTCTTTCTATTATTTCACTCTGCCATGGCCATGGGCTTCTGGACTTGATTCTTATGATCATCATAGGGCTGCTCCTCTACCACCGAGGTAGATAGATTCCATCTTGATGCAATCCAGTTCCTACAATGAACATGCTATAGCCAACATACACCTCAGGATTCCGAATGGCTAGGAGATCGAGTTATGGTGTAGTCAAACTATAACACCCTCAAGGTGAACTATCGATGCACCTCAGGTCAAAGAACTAGACACACCACTGCAGCATCGAGTCAGTCATTGACGAGAAGGTAGACTTCCTAATGACTACTCGAGGTGGTCACGCTCAGTGCCCTCGATTCTCTAACGAGTACCTGTACTCTCGCTCTGGTGTCTTCCACACCGTAGACTCAAGACTCATCTACTAAAGAAAAGCGATTGGACACCAGCCTTCCGGATCAATCACCATCCTCGTGATGATCCTATGGTCAGGAGCATTTTATAAGTTAATAATGATTATTCATGTCTTAAATTTTCAACTCTTGAAAATATGAATTATCATTACCGTTAACTCAAAGGATGTATCACAGACACTAAATACACATATGTGATAGAAAATAATCCATTTTATTGATTATAGTCAAAATTATAATTTTGCCCTTAGAGGTGTATTACAAGTGTCAGCCAATACTAGCTTCTAAGGCACATATATCTAACAGCTATTTTTTGAAGTCGATATCTGATATTGCCTCATCATAGGTTTTGAAATTATCATCATGAAACCCATTTTTCATGAAGAATATTTTCTCTACATCCTCTGAAATAGTACTTAAGTACCTCTCAGGAGGATAGAAAATCCTATTTGACTTATGAGGTGGAGGAGGTAGTGTGTGGATCGGCTTAGACTAACTGAGTTGCTCAGGTTCCTTGGCTCATTAATCTTCGAAGACTTTCTTCTCGAGCCTAATCTATCTTCTGATGCCACCATCTTGAATAAATTATTTCTTAAGAAAAATGATGTGTCAACTCATAATCACATTATGGTTTTCGAGAAGGTAGAAGTAATACGCTAACAACTCTTTATGATATCCAATAAATCAAGTTCTAAGGAACCTAGATTCTAACTTATCCGTCTGCTGTCTCTTAACATAAGCCAGACAATCCTAAATTTTGAGATGACTTAGACTTGGCTTCTCACCATGCCATATCTTATATGGGATGGTAGAAATGGTTGTGATAGAATCCTATTCAATAGGTAAATAGCTATCATTAAACTATGTCCCCAAAAAAACTCAGGAAGGTCCATGAAGCTCATCATGGATCGAACTATATCTAATAGGGTCCAGTTTCTTCATTCTGAAATCTCATTGAGTTGAGGCATTTCAGATGGAGTCCATTGTGAGACTATGCCATTGTCCTTAAGATAGTCTAAAAATTTTCGACTAAGATATTCACCTCCTCGATCTGATCGAAGAATCTTAATGGACTTTTTGGTTTGCTTTTCCATTTCAAACCTGAATTCTTTGAACTTTTCAAAGGCTTAAGACTTATGTCGCATTAGGTACACATATCCATACCAAGATAGATCATCGATAAAAGTTATAAAGTAAATAAAGTTGCCTCTAGCTGGCACATCGAATGGGTCAGACATATCTATATATGTTAAGGCAAGCAGGTCTATGGCCCTTTCCCCATGTCCCATAAAGGGTTGCTTGGTCATTTTGCCTTGAAGGCATAATTTATAAATCGAATATGACTCAGAAGTCAACAGACCTATTAGGGACAAACCCACTCCTACCGAAGTTTGGCTAGATGCTTGATCTCAGAAGGATCCTATCCGATGGCAGCCTCCATGGTTAAACCTCAAGACTCCTCTAACAGTCGCACTCCTCTCGAACTTCTCCTTCAGCCAGACTTCTCTCCCAACCAGACTCTTCCAACAGTTGGACTCCTCCCAAACTTTTCCTTCAGTCAGACTCCTTCCCCAACCATACTCCTCCAATAGTCAAACTTCTTTCGAACTTCTCCTTCAGCCAGACTCCTCCAATAGTTGAACTCCTCCCGAACTTCTCCTTCAACCAGACTCCTTTAATAGTCAGACTCCTCCCGAACTTCTTCTTCAGTTGGACTCCTCCAATAGTCGGACTCCTTCCAGACTTCTTCTTCAGTTGGACTCCTCTAATAATCGAAATCCTTCCAAACTTCTCCTTTAGCCAGACTTCTCTAGTAGTTGAACTCCTTCTAAACTTCTCCTTCAGTCAGACTCCTCTCCTAGCTAGACTCCTCCAACATTCGAACTCCTATCGGACTTCTTCTTCAGTCAGACTCCTCTAACAGTCAAAATCCTCTTAGATTTCTCCTTCAAATAAACTCCTCCAAACAGCTAAACTTCCTCCAAACTCCATCCAGCAGCCCCAAAGGACCTTGGCTCTTGCCCTCGACGTAGCCAAAAGAATCATCAATCTCTCCCATCTAAGCTTCGATCGTTGGATGCCGATAGACTCGTACATCACGATAATAGATACTATCATTCGTAACAAACTTCACATCATCTTGAACGATTCACTATCAGATGGTTATGGCTATCACCATCAGTTTGTTACAGGCTCAATCTAAATAAGAGACCCTCCAAATATGCTTTTTCCTTGAAACTCTTCTTCTCTTCCTCAAAACTCTGCTAGAATCTCTCTACCTATTCCATTTAAGTTGGCCGAAAGAGCTGACTTGATCGTCGGTGGGTCTTGCTGGAGCCACCACCCCAGACTCTGGATGAGACTTGTTTTGTAGGTCCCGGTGGTGACCTCGTCCTCTCCAAATCTAGCTTCGACTCCGACGATGGTCAGATTTTGCTCTAAAAGGATTGGTGCTAGAGGAAGGGCCTCAAGTTATTGAGATTCTCTTTTCCTTGAAGGAATACATGGCGGAGATCCCTCTTCATCTCAGCTAGAGTCCTACTTTTTCTCTCGACCTCTCGAGGATGCCCCCTAGAAAGGCTTCAACCCGATGGTCAACCTGTTAGATATGCATGCCCTAGAAGCCAGAATTGGCTGACATTTGTAATACACTTCTAGGGGCAAAATAATAATTTTGACTATAAATAATAAAATGGGTTATTCTCTATCACATATGTGTATTTAGTGTCTGTGATACATCCATTGAGTTAATGGTAATGATAATTCTTATTTTCAAGAGTTAAAAATTTAAAACATGAATTTTCATTTATTAACTCATAAAAGGCTCCTAATCGTAGGATTGTCATGAGGATGGTGATTGATCCAGAAGGTTAGTGTATAATCACTTTTTCATAGTAGATGAGTCTTGAGTCTATAGTATAGGGACACCAAAGCGAGAGTACAGATACTCGTTAGAGAACGAGGGCACTGAGCGTGACCACCTCGAGTAGTCATAAGGAAGTCTATCTTCTCATTGATGACTGACTCAAAGCTATAGTGGAGTGTCTGATTCTTTGACCTGAGGTGCATCGATAGTTCACCTTGAGGGTGTTATAGTTTGACTACACCATGACTCAGTCTCCTAGCCATTCGAAACCCTGAGGTGTATGTTGGCTATAGCATGTTCATTGTAGGAATTGGATTGCACCAAGATGGAATCTATCTACCTCGATGGATGAGGAGCAGTCCTATGATGATCATGAGAATCAAGTCCATAAGGCCATGGCCATGGTAGAGAGTGAAATAATAGAAAGAATTTCTATTAAGATTTTCACATCAAACTTGAATCGAATGATTAAATCATATGATAAGAATTAGGGTTTGACGAGTTCACCTTAACCCCAATCTGATCAGGGCTCAAGATAGAAGAACTTAATCACACAAGTAGCTATACCAAGTGGTTCATTTTCAATTTTGATGGGTTGCCACCATATACTGCTAGGTGTCACTAGTGGATTTTGGGAGCAATTAGAATGATTTAGATAATCAATCATTCCAGTTGTCTGAATCAGAAGAGTTCTAATGCAACGAAAGAAGTTTTGATAGTGTCGATGATGGAGATCATGACATATTCAATTACCATATAGAACTGAACCTAACTAGATTGCACAAATAAGAATTTGCATATGGATATCATCAATTGGACTAATCCAGCTCAATTGATTTGAATTAGATTCAATTAGGTTCAAGAAAATTGTGCTAGCATACGATTGAGCCTAACATTCTCCTTTTTCTATCATTAAAAGTTATCTCGACTGAGCTAAATATGTTTGTGCTCACTTAGGTACCTTTACCTAGTCTGACTGGAGTTTGTCCAGGTTAGAAAAGGATTGTCTTAATTTATGAGATAAATTTGAGATAATACCTGCCATTTTCCGTCATCTGCTAATTCTTGTCTTTTGACTTTGGTCAAACATTGACCTTTGACCCTTGGACATCTGCCCATGTGTCATGCACCCATAGGATAGACTTATTGACCAAGTCCACCTACCATTTGGTAGGCAGATGGAGGGTGCATGCCTAGGATGGTGTGCTCCCCATATGGATAAACACTGGAGTCCCATATGGATGGGACTCTAGGTTACTTCTTGGATTCAAACTAGGTGACCCTTTCATATAGACTTTGATCAGTCTAAGGCGCCATCTAAGGATGAATCTATAGGGCTCTCATCTAATTGGATCAGGTGATGTCATCCCATCAATCAGATTTAGATCTGATTGTGCAAAGCAACGCGATTGGCCAGGATGATGCAGCACTGCATGGCATAGTAGGGTTTATAAATAAACCATGTCTGCACCCAATCTTAAGAAGAGTTCCTCTTAGCCCATGCCCCAAGGCTACCCCTCTCCCTCCTCCATGTCATCTTCTGACCCTCTCTCTTCTCTCCATGCCCAAGGAAGGGGCTTCAGTTTGGTGCGATCCAGGCAAGAAAAGGCTAATAAGAAAGGAAGAAGGCTACACTACTGTAGAGACAACTGCTGATCTTCGAAAGGAGTTTCGAAGATCCTCCAAATCAGATTCAGATCTAATTTTTGGAGGAAAAAAAAAGGAGAAGATCTCTAGAACTAGCCTAAGTGGATACTGATAGAGGCTAGGTGCTTGCGTGGCTAGATCTAGAACCTCAGGCAATCAGCAGGATCATCAACGGATAATCGAATTATCCAATATTAAGGTAATATTAATTTAAATTTAATTTAATTTAATTTTTTTATTTATTAGATTATAAAATTAAATCTAAAAATTATTAGATCTAATTTAGATCTAAGAAAAAATTTTGAAATATGCCTCTCGAACCAATCAGATTTGAAGGAACCTGATCCAAAAAAATCTGATTTTTTTCTTCAATTGGTATCAGAGCCAGGTTGCATAAAATTTATTTAGATCTAATTTAATCTAATAAATTAGTAATTTTAGATATCATATGAGATATTATTAGATCTAAAATTAGAAAATTAAAAAAATAAAATTAATTAATCTAGATATAAAATGTATGAGATACATAACTAGACTAGAAATAGAATTATTCTATTTGCAGTCTAGTATAATCATAATTTTTATTTAATTAAATATAATTTTGAGATATATTTATTTACTATTTTTTGATCTTATAAATATTATAATCAGATCTAAAAATAGAAAATAAATTAAATTTAATTTATTCATATGAGATATGATAGTTGCATGTTTGGACTAGTTGTAGAATAGTTCTACGAAAGGATCTAGATTAAATTTTATTTGATGTGATCAAATTTAAATCTAATTTTTTAGATTATTATGAGATAATTTAGATCTGAAAAACATGCATGATACATGAGATGTATGCAAAAATATGCCATTTGATTAGATCTAATTTTTATATAAGATATATGATATAGATCTAATTAGTTTTTGTAGATTAGTTGTATTTTTGATTAAGGCGTTCCTCTTGGCCATCCGGTCATAAGAATAAAGTAAGGGTTTAAAGGCCCTCTCCTTCCATTCGATGGGGTGTTCTTATGATGTGTAGGGGTGCTGCGCGTTCGTCCTTAATCAGAAATTGAAAACTTACTTTCTGCAAAACCCTAGATCCTAAAATCCTAGGATTTATTGTGCATATTTTGTTTATGAATCCCTAAACTTAATTAAGAATTAAGATTATGAAATATTAATTAGGTCTAAAATTGAGAATTTTTAGATCTAAGACATATTCATAAAAATTGGGTTCGGGCTTGGGTAGCTCAATTAGGTCTAAGCGGTTGATCAAACCGAATCAAGAGTTGGTTAGATGGGATCAACAATGCTTAAATTGACCAGCCTAATAGGATTAAGTCTGGGTCAAGATCGAGTCACGTGAGTGATCGATCAAGCTAAGACCTAATTAGGCTCAGTGGTTAGAGTCTGGATTGTAGGCTAACCCAATTGGTTCTGGCTCAATAATTTGGTGTCTAAGGTAAGTTTGGCAGATACGACCGACTGGTTTTTAATTGAAAGAGCTACTCGACTCTGAATGCATTCTTATCGAGTTAATGGCATATCCCTTCCATCGGTCTCACTTACTTGGCCATATCTGTTGACTCAGTTTTGATTTGAGATGGTCAATAATCCGAGCTAACCCATGCCACTAGGTTAGTCATAATTGTTATGACTATGACAAGTCTAGTTTAATGAGACCTGAATCAAATTCTTCCTAAGAAAAGATTAAGTCTGAGGTCTTCCACCATTGTAGATGTGCGGGCCCTTCCCGGGGTTGATTGTTCTCGACTGGATACAGTGGCTCAGTTGCACCGAAAAGATGCAACCATGTCTATTAGGCATTGGATGCTATGGGCTGGAGGATGAGTTGGGCTCAATATTTTGGATACGGTGAGAGACTCAATTAGGAATCCAATCTATGCAAATGGTGGGTCTGACTTAACTAAGGAGTGGATCAATATTTCGGATACGGTGAGATTCATGAATTAGAGACCAAGTTTGGGTGCACCATGATTAGAGAATCATTGAACAAGAGTTGTTCACTCATTGGCTAACCCATCACCAATAACTGTTAGGTGAGGTGATGAGTCAGTTGGTGAGACCGCACCACCCACTAGAAATTATTAATCGTGGAGATTTTTGCATCTCTATAGAGGGAGTGTAGGGATCCAAAAAAATAGTGGAAGCTAATTTGTTTAAAAATAAAATTTTTAAATAAATTGGTTAAGTCTTAATTACAATATCTAACTAGAAACTTTGACTCTCTATAGAGAAATATCTGCATCCAACCCATTAGCACGTATCCTAGGACACCCATAGACTGATCGAACCAAATTATAAGGATTGGCTCAGGAAACTTCAAAATCATTTTGGGTTCTGAGAAGTTAACTCATGTATTGGACCAGGATCCCTCCCACCTTACCAGCTCCGTCCATCCGCTGAACAGAGAGCATCTCTGGAAAAGTGGATAGACGAAGATAATAAGGCCAGATACTTACATGTTGGGCTCGATGTCTGATGAGCTTCCAGCGCCCAACATGAAGATATCAGGACTGCTCGCCAAATGTTGGCTCACCTGCAGGAGATGTTTGGTGAACAGAGTCGCGCAGCCAAGTATCAAGTCACTAAATGACTTTTTAAGGCTAAGATGCATGATGGGCAGTCAGTCCAAGATCATTATCTGATGATGATCAAGGAACTTGGAAGAGCTTGAGAAGCTCGGAAGTGAAGTTGGACTTGGATCTGCAGAATGATATAATTCTGCAATCCTTGACTGATGCATATGGGCAATTCATCATGAACTTACCATATGCATAAAC
The DNA here is from genome assembly GCA_006176705.1 of Cocos nucifera. NCBI lineage: Eukaryota > Viridiplantae > Streptophyta > Magnoliopsida > Arecales > Arecaceae > Cocos > Cocos nucifera. Next base: position 12,923 of record QRFJ01005713.1, read on the forward strand.
TTCAAAATTTCCTTGGCCGAACTTAATGAACATGCTGGTTACCGCTGAGCTTTCTATGAAAGGTTCTAAAGGCTCAGTTCTTGCTATGGAATGGACTTCTTCCAAGAGAAAGTCTTTTGGAAAGAGAAGAAGTCTGTGAAAAAGCAGAAGGTGGAAGGAGGAAAGAAGAAAAAGGCAGAGCTGAAGAAGAAGGCCGCTGGCAAAGGAAAGTATTTTTATTGCAACAGCGACGGCCACTTGGAAATGGAACTGCCCTACTTACCTGGCCACCCTAAAGAACAAGGAAGGCAAGGTCCTTCTGGAGGTATGCTCGTTATTGAGTCTAACCTTACGGTTTCTTCTGCATCCAGTTGGGTGCTTGACTCTGGTTCTAGTGCTCATTTGTGCACTTCCATGCAGGGTCTTGAGGATAGCAGGAGGCTGAGGGATGGTGAGATGATCCTACGCATCAAAAATGGAGCAAGAGTTGCTGCAGTGGCCGTGGAAACATACCCTCTTCGATTCTACCATCTGGTTTAGACTTAGTTTAAAAGACTGTTATTATGTGCCTGCAGCAAGCAGGAATTTGATTTCTATTTCATGCCTTAGCACTAGAAGGCTATGTAATTAGTTTTCTTAAGGACCATTGTAACATTCTTTATGAAAGAAATAAAATTGCAAATGGTTTCCTTATTAACGGTCTTTATCAGTTACATATTGATGTATCTATTTTTAACTATCGAGCAAAATGTGAATGCCATAAAATGACCTAGGGATAGTCCAAATGATAGATATCTATGGCACCTAAGATTAGGTCATATAGCAGAAGATAGGATTAACAAATTGGAGAAAAATGGGCTATTGAGTCCATTGACTTTCGAGTCATATCCAATTTGTGAATCCTTGTCTTCATGGCAAAATGACTAAGCTCTCTTTTGTAGGACATGGGGAAAGGGCCATGGATCTTCTTGCCCTAGTACATACTGATGTGTGCGGCCCATTTGATGTGCCGGCTAGAGGCAACTTTGTCTACTTCATTACCTTTATCGATGATTTATCTAGGTATGGGTATGTGTATCTTATGAGACACAAGTCTGAAGCTCTGAAGCCTTTGAAAAGTTCAAAGAATTCAGACATGAAGTAGAAAAGCAAATTGAAAAACCCATTAAGGTTCTTCGATCAGATCGAGGAGGTGAATACCTTAGTGAAAAATTCCTAGACTATCTCAAGAAAAATGGCATAGTCTCTCAATGGACTCCACCTGGAATACCTCAACTCAATGGAGTTTCAGAATGGAGGAACCGGATCCTATTAGATATGGTCCGATCCATGATGAGCTTCACAGACCTTCCTGATTTTCTTTGGGGATACTGTTTGTTAACTACAATATACTTACTGAATAGGGTTCTTTCTAAAAGCATTTCTATCACACCGTATGAGATATGGCATGGTAAGAAACCAAGTCTGAGTCATCTCAGAATTTGGGGTTGTCCGGCTCATGTCAAAAGACAACAAGCGGACAAGTTAGACTTTAGGTCCTTCAGAGCTCGATTCATAGGATATCCTAAAGAGTCATTAGGATATTATTTCTACATTCCAGAAGATCACAATGTGATTGTGAGTCGACATGCCATCTTTCTTGAAAAATAGTTTATTCAAGATAGGTGGCATTGAAAAGCAGATCAAGCTCGATGAGAAAGTCTCACAAGAGCAACGAGCTAAGGACCAAATGGAACCAAATCAGGTTGAGCCAATCCATTCACTACCTCCTCCACCTCGTAGATCGGAAAGAGTTTTCCATCCCTTTGAGAGGTACTTAGGTACTATTTCAGAGGATGTAGAGGAAAATGTTCCTCGTAGGTAATGGGGTTCATGGTGATGATCCCAAAACCTATAACGAGGCGATATCAGATATCGACTCCGAGAAATGGTTAGAGGCAATGAAGTCAGAAATTGACTCGATGCACTCAAACCAAGTCTGGACCTTGGTAGATCCACCAGAAGGTATAGTACCTATTGGGTGTAAATGGATCTACAAGAGAAAGATTGGTGCAGATGGAAATGTGGAGACATTCAAGGCTAGATTAGTGGCAAAAGGTTATAGTCAATGCGAAGGCATTGACTATCAGGATACCTTTTTGCCAGTAGCTATGCTAAAATCCATCCGCACATTGCTTGCTGTTGCAGCCTATTTCGATTATGAAATATGGCAAATGGACGTGAAAATGGCATTCTTAAATGGATATCTTGAGGAAGATATCTATATGGAACAGCCGCTAGGTTTCACATCCAGTGATACTGATCACAAGGTTATGCAAGCTGCAAAGGTCCATATATGGACTTAAGCAAGCATCTCAGGAGCTGGAACACTCATTTTAATGATGTGATCAAAATATTTGGTTTCATCAAAAAATGAGGAGGAACCATGTGTCTTCAAAAAGGTCAGTGGGAGCACTGTTGTCTTTCCTCGTATTGTACGTGGATGACATCCTCCTTATTAGGAATGATATTTTCCATGTTGACCACAGTTAAAATATGGTTATCTAAAGAATTCTCCATGAAAGACCTAGGAGAAGCATCCTTTATTCTAGGAATTAAGGTCTATAGAGATAGACCGAATAGGATGCTAGGACTTTCACAGAAGATGTACATAGAGAAGTGCTAAAGAGGTTTAGCATGGAAAACTCTAAGAGGGGTTTAGTACCCTTCAGACATGGCATTCATCTTTCCAAGAAGATGTGCCCTAGCACACCTGAGGAAATAGAATGCATGAGCAAGATCCCTTATGCTTCAGCAATAGGGAGCCTCATGTATGCCATGTTATGTACACGACCTGATATAGCCCATGCTGTGAGTGTCACGAGCAGATATCAGTCGAATCTAGGTGAAGAACACTGGACTTCTGTGAAATGTATCCTTAAGTACTTAAGAAGAACTAAGGATATGTTGTTGGTCTTTGGTAATGGAGAACTCCAAGTCCAGGGGTATACAGACTCGGATTTTATGTCCGATATAGATGATCGAAAGTCGACATCTGGGAGTCTATTTGTGTGCAATGGTGGAGTTGTCAGTTGAAAAAGTTTCAAGCAGATAGTGATAGCAGATTCCACCATGGAAGCAGAATATATCATTATGCATCAGAAGCTGCAAAGGAGGCATTCTGGTACAAGAAGTTTGCCATAGAGATCGGAGTGATGCCATCAGATGCCATTCCTCTATACTGCGACAACAATGGCACCATAGCCCTTGCTAAGGAGCCGAGGTCTCACCAAAAATCCAAGCACATCGAGCGGCGATACCACCTCATCCGCGATTACCTCGAGAAGGATTACGTCGAGGTCAAGAGAGTCGAACTCCGCAGATAATGCGGCAGACCCACTTACAAAGCCATTGGGCCAGCAGAAGATCGAAGCCCACCTTGAGAAGATGGGACTTAGATTTGTAGCCAATTGGCTTTAGGTCAAGTGGGAGTTTGTTAGATATGTGTGCCCTAGAAGCCAGAATTGGCTGACACTTGTAATACACTTCTAGAGGGCAAAATTATAATTTTGACTATAAATAATAAAATGGATTATTTTCTATCACATATGTGTATTTAGTGTCTGTGATACATCCCTTTGAGTTAATGGTAATGATAATTCATATTTTCAAGAGTTGAAAATTTAAGACATGAATTTTCATTATTAACTCATAAAATGCTCCTGACCATAGGATCATCATGAGGATGGTGATTGATCCAAAAGGTTAGTGTACAATCGCTTCTTTGTAGTAGATGAGTCTTGAGTCTATGGTGTAGAGACATCGGAGCGAGAGTATAGGTACTCGTTAGAGAACGAGGGCACTGAGCGTGACCACCTCGAGTAGTCATAAGGAAGTCTACCTTCTCGTCGATGACTGACTCGAAGCTGCAGTGGTGTGTCTGGTTCTTTGACCTGAGGTGCATCGGTAGTTCACCTTGAGGGTGTTATAGTTTGACTACACCATAACTCGGTCTCCTAGCCATTCAGAACCCTGAGGTGTATGTTGGCTATAGCATGTTCATTGTAGGAATTGGATTGCACCAAGATGGAATCTATCTACCTCGGTGGATGAGGAGCAGCCCTATGATGATCATGAGAATCAAGTCCATAAGCCCATGGCCATGGCAGAGTGTGAAATAATAGAAAGAGTTTCTATTAAGATTTTCACATCGGACTTGAATCGAATGATTAAATCATATGATAGAGAATTAGGGTTTGACGAGTTCACCTTAACCCTAATCTGATCGGGCTCAAGATAGAAGAACTTAATCACACAGGTAGCTGCACCAAGAGGTTCATTTTCAGTTTTGATGGGTTGCCACCATATACTGCTAGGTGTCACTGGTGGATTTTGGGAGCAATTAGAATGATTTAGATGATCGATCATTCTAGTTGTTTGAATCAGAAGAGTTCTGATCCATCGAAAGGAGTTTCGATGATGTCGATGATAGAGATCATGACATATCCCATTACCATACAGAACTGAACCTAACTGGATCACACAAACAAGGGTTTGGATCTGGATATCATCAATTGGACTAACCTAGTTCAATTGATCTGAATTAGATTCAATTACATTAAAAGTTGCCTCGACTGAGCCTAAATATGTTTGTGCTCACTCAGGTACCTTTATCTAGGTCTGACTGGAGCTTGTCCAGGTCAGAAAAGGGTTGTCTTAATTTATGAGATAAATTTGAGACAACACCTGCCATTTTCCATCACCTGCTAATTCTTGTCCTTTGACTTTGGTCAAACATTGACCTTTGACCCTTGGACATCTGCCCATGTGTCATGCACCCATTGGAGAGACTTATTGGGGCTTGTCCCCTACCATTTGGTAGGCAGATGGAGGGTGCACACCTAGGATGGCGTGCGCCCCATGTGGATAAACACTGGAGTCCCATACGGATGGGACTCCAGGTTGCTTCTTGGATTCAAACTAGGTGACCCTTACTTATAGACTTTGACCAGTCTTAGTGCCATCTAAGGATGAATTTATGGGGCTCTCATCTGATTGGAATCAGATGATGTCATCCCACCAATCAGATTTAGATCTGATTGCACGAAGCAATATGATTGGTCCGAGATGATGCAGGCACTGCATGGCGCAGCAGGGTCTATAAATAAACCCTATCTGCGCCCAACTTTAAGATAGAGTTCCTCTTAGCCCATGCCCCAAGGCTGCCCCTCTCCCTCCTCCATGCCATCTTCTAATCCTCTCTCTCCTCTCCATGCCCAAGGAAAGTTGGGCTTCAGTTTGGTGCGATCCAGGCAAGAAAAGGCTGACGAGAAAGGAAGAAGGCAGCACTGCTGTAGAGACGACAGCTGATCTTCGAAAGAAGTTTTGAAGATCCTCCAAATTAGATCCAGATCTAACTTTTGGAGAAAAAAAAGAGAAGAAGAAGATCTTCAGATCTAGTCTAAGTGGATACCGATAGAGGCCAGGCACTTGCATGGCTAGATCTAGAATCTCAGGCAATCAGCAGGATCATCAACGGGTAATCGGATTACCCAATATCAAGGTAACATTAATTTAAATTTAATTTAATTTAATTTTCTTATTTATCAAATCATAAAATTAGATCTAAAAAATGTTAGATCTAATTTGGATCTAAGAAAAAATTTTGAAATATGCCTCTTAATCCAATCAAATTTGAACAAACCTGACCTAGGAAAATCTGATTTTTCCCTTCACAACCGCCTCCATGGTCAGATCTCATCCAGATCTTCCCACCCCTATTTTGTCTCCTACATCTCAAGCCACACCGCCTGTGATGGTAGACACGGTGCAGTTCGACCTACTGGTCTAATAGGTCCGTGGCCTCACTGAAGTAGTGTAGTTCGATCTACTGGTGCAGCAGGTCCGTGGCCTCACTGAAGCAGTGTAGGCCATGCGACAGCAGCAGCCATCTCGATCGGAGCAGGTTTCTCGGGTGCCAGAGAACTCGATCTAGGGGCGGCCGACTTGGGTTAGTTAGCTGGCGACCCCCGAAAAAGGGAAGCAGAGGGTGGAGAGCCCTTGCTCGAACCATGACTCAACCCTGGAGGGAGCTTTGTACCCATTCCATCAGAAAATCCTAGAGATCAATGACCATGAAGATCTCCTGGATCAAAAGCTCCAAGAAATGAGTTGATGAATCGAAGAACTCCGTCATACTCCCTCCTCCCATGGTAACAATATTTGAACTTATCCTTCTTTTTCTCAGAAGATTATGCAGGAACCAATCTCATCGAACTTCAAGCTCCCTTAGTTTGAAAGTTACGATGGGACCATCGATCCGATCGACCATTTGGAGGCCTTTCAGATAATGATGTTGCTTCATGATGTGCCAGATGTTATTTTGTGCTGAGCTTTCCCATCCACCCTCAAGGGAGCTGCTAGGAACTGATATTCGATCCTTAAGCTGGGTACCATCTTTTTCTTCGATCAAATGAGCCATCAGTTTGTGGCTCATTTTATTAGCAGCCAACATCCCCATCGAGGTTCGAATTCCCTGATGAATATTAGACAGAAGGAGGGAGAATCTATCCAAGCTTATGTCACCTAGTTTAATGCTGCTGCATTGTAGGTCTAGAACCTGGATCAGTCTATTGCAATGGTCGCATTCAAGGGCGGCAATCAAAAGAATGATTTGTTGTTCTCCCTGGAGAAGAAGTACCTTAGGGACTTTGCCAATATGCTGACTCGGGCTAAAGGTTATGACCGAGCTGAGGAGGCCTTTAAGGCCAGGGATAATGAAGACACCCAAGAGTGACGGGCGGACGAATTGAATGTGCCTGCAATTGAAGAGAAATCAAGCAGAGCTTGGCCATGCTCCTGAACTCCTCTGGAGCTAAGCGGGCCCGAACTCCTATGCGAGCCCAGAGGCGAAGAAGCCTAGATAGAAGGGTGCGACGAAGCTCTTCCTTCAGAAGATTTCATAATTATGCCCCTCTCAATGCTCTAAAAACTCAAGTACTGATGGAGATCAGAAAGCAACTATCGAGATCGAAAAGGATGTGCACTCATCCCGGCAAGTGCAATCCTAGCAAGTTCTGCCTCTACCATCGCAATCACAGTTACGATATAGAAGAGTGCATCTAGCTTCAAGACAAGATTGAGGAGCTTATCTGACGTGGTAGGCTTGGTCGGTTCCTATGATATCGGTCGGAAGGATAGGAGGATCGGTCGAGAGCACCCCCACTGCCAAAACCACCGAGGGGCGAGAAGCAGCAAGAAGATGGGCTCCCGATTAGCATCATTAACACTATCTTTAAGGGACTTCAGTGAGGGGAGGCTAGCAGATTGACAAAGCCTGAGAAGAGGTAGAGGATTGAGGAGCCCATCATTTTCACGAACGAGGATGCCTGAGGAGTCTAGTTCCTGCACAACGATGTGGTTGTAATCTCTTCAAACATGCTAATTATGATGTATACTGTATTTTGGTAGATAATGAAAGTTCCGCTGACATTCTATATTATGATGCTTTCATTAAAATGTCCATATCTGATAATCACCTGGGATTAATGAGCTTCCCGTTGGTTGGCTTCACTGGCGACATTGTGCTAGTGGAGGAAATGATAACTCTAGCCATGACTGCAAGACAATATCCAAAGCAGGCCAAGGCATGGATCGACATTTTGGTGGTGAAAGCCCCCTCCGCTTATAATGCAATCCTCGGCCGACCTAGTCTGAATGCAATACGAGCCATGGTGTCGATCTATTACCTGAAGATAAAATTCCAAACAAATAATGGAATAGGTGAAATCAGAGGCAATCAAGCATTAGCATGGCACTGCTACTCCATCGCCTTACAAAATGGTACTCAACATGACCCCTGTCCAATTGACAAGCTTGATGTCCATGATGACCTTATCGAAGAATGGGGCGAGCCCATAGAAGATCTTCTGACCGTCCCCATGAATGATGGGAACATAGAGCATACGATGCAAATTGGATCCAATCTGAAAGATGAAGTTCAGGAGCAGCTCATATCCTTTTTATGGAGGAATGCCGACATCTTCGCCTGGGTTCTGATGGATATGCTTGGGATTGATGTCAAGGTTATGGAACATCGGCTGGCCGTTGATCCCAAGCATCAACCAGTGAAAGAAGGAGTTTGGGGCTATGCATCAGAAAGGTATAAAGCAATAGTAGAAGAAGTCGACAAGCTTCTCAACATCGGATTTATTCGAGAAATTAGCTATCCGACTTGAGTCTCTAACATGGTCCTGGTCAAAATGGCCAATGACAAGTGGATGTTGTGCATCGACTTTAAGAAGCTGAACAAGGCCTGCCTAAAAGACAGTTATTTTTTATCCAAAATCGACCAACTGGTGGATGTGACTTTAGGTTACGAGCTCCTCACCTTAATGGATGCCTTCTCTAGCTGCAATCAAATTTGGATGGCACCGAAGGATGAGGAGAAGATAGCTTTTATTACTAATCATGATCTTTACTATTATAGGGTCATGCCCTTCAAGCTTAAGAATGCAGGTGCGACTTATTAGCGCTTGATCAATAAAATCTTCAAGGAGCAGATTGGCCACAATATGGAGGTTTACGTTGATGACATACTGGTCAAAAGCTGAATGTTTATCAATCATGTTGCCGACCATGAAGAAGCCTTTGATGCACTTAGGAAATATAAGATGAAGCTGAACCCAACCAAGTACACCTTTGGGGTAGCCTTAGAAAAAATTTTGGGGTTCATGGTCTTGAGACGAGGGATTGAGACCAACCTAGAGAAGATTCGAGCTATCCAGGAGATGACCGCTCCGAAGTCCATCAAAGAAGTTTTGCGCCTGACCAGGAAGGTGGCATCTTTGAATCATTTTGTCTTGAGGTCGGTCGAATGCTGCATGCCCTTCTTCCAAATCCTCACGAAATCAAAAGATTTTCACTAGACTTAGGAATGCCAAAAGGCATTCGATGAGCTCAAGAACTACCTCGGCTCACCTCCCTTACTAGCCAAATCCATATTCAGAGAGGAGCTATTTCTCTACCTCGCAGTCTCCCTTGCAGTGCTAGCGACAGTCCTGATCAAAGAAGAGGCAAAAGTGCAGCGACCAGTCTACTACATAAGTTGGATCCTAAGGGATGCCGAGACCAGGTATACAAAGTTGGAAAATTTAACTTATACTCTTCTGATTATAGCAAGAAGACTTCGGCCTTACTTCTAGGGACATGCTATAATGCTCCTCACTAACCAGCTGATCAGAGCGATCTTTCATCAAATGGATACTTCCAAAAGAATTGCAAAATGGGCTATTGAATTAGTAGAGTTCGACATCAACTATCATCCTCCACCAGCAATCAAGGCTCAGGCACTAGCCGACTTCATAGTTGAATGTACCATCCTAGATGATGCCGAGCTTCAAAATGAAACAAACATTCCATGGCTACACCCGAGCTCCTCTGAAGAAAGAACAGACCTTCCTAAAGATTTTTGGGCCCTGTATGTCGATGGCTCCTCTAACGCTTCCAGAGCAGGTGTTGGGTTGATCCTGATCAATCTAGAAGGAATCATCATGCAGTACGCGCTGTGTTTTGAATTTTCGACGATAAACAAAGGGGCAGAATATGAGGCCCTAATAGCCAGGCTCAGGATAGATAAAGAATTGGAAGCTGATCAGCTTCAGGTTTGCAGTGACTCCCAACTGGTCGTGGGGTAGGTCAGTGGCAGTTTTGAAGCCCAAGAAGAGAGCATGGTAAAATATCTTAAGAAGGTGAAGATCTTGCCCCCAACCTTCGGCAGCTTCAGCATTCGACAAATCACGAGAGTGAAAAATGTTAGGGCCGACCTTCTTTCCAAGCTAGCCACCCTAGCTCCTAACGAGCTTTCGAAAGAAGCTTATTATGAGACATTGAAATGCTCATGCACGGAGGAACTGCAGCCCGTCATGTAGGTTGGCCAAGAGCCCTACTGGATTGACCCACTGACCACTTATCTTAAGGATAGGGTTCTTACTCATGACCCGAAAGAGGCTCGAAAGTTGAGAAATCAAGCCTCCCAGTATGTTCTTTATGAGAATAAGCTGTATAAAAGGTCCTATTCCTTACCATTATTGAGGTGCCTCTGACCCTCTGAGGCCGATTTTGCACTATGGGAAGTGCATGAGAAAATTTATGGGAGCTATCTGGGTGCCAGTTTGCTGTCTCATAAGCTGCTCCGATAAGGATATTACTAGCTGACTATGCATGGTGATTGTGTTGATTACGTCAGGAGATGTGATCACTACTAAAGGAACCAGTTACCGAGCTTGCCCCGTTGAGTGCTTCTTGGCCATTTGCACAGTGGAGAATGGATATTCTTGGACCCTTCCTAATGGCATCTGGGCAACGAAAGTTTCTCCTAGTTGCCATCGACTATTTTACTAAATGGATCGAGGCTGAACCACTGGCAAAGATTACTAAAGTCAAGGTGCAGGACTTCGTCTGAAAGTTGGTCATCTGTAGATTTGGATTGCCCCAAACTATCATAACAGAGAATAGCCGACAATTCACCGAGGTGTGGTTCGTCGAGTTCTATGAAGGTCTGAATATCTTCTATCACTTTACGTCAGTAGCTCATCCGCAGGCTAATCAAGAAACTGAAGTGACCAATTGGATCCTACTACAAGACATCAAGATAAGACTCGAAAGAGTAAGGATGGCCTGGGCGGATGAACTTTATCATATTCTATAGGCATACTGCACTATCCAGAGGCTACCAACTGAAAAAACGTCGTTCGACTTAGCTTTTGGAATAGAGACAGTCATCTCAATCGATCTTAAGCTTCCATCGATGCGGATAGTGGCTTTCAACAAGCAGCATAACTGATAAGTACCATAAATTCATCAATAAAAATATTAATTTATTAATTAATTTATATTAATTTTTAAAAATTATTAATTAATTAATACATATTTTTAAGAAATTCATATTTTTACTAATTAAAAAATTAATTAAAAAATAATAAAATTAAAAATTAAATTTTATTATCAATAGAAAGAGCTTATTTTTTTGATCATAATGAAATAAGTTTCAAACAAAATAGAGCTAAAATGGAGAAGATATGAATTTCTAAAAAAATTAAATAAAAAAAATTAAATAAAAAAAGAAAAATGGCTCAAACGGCTCCGCAAGCCAAGCCACCAAGCCAAGCCAAGCCGTGAAAGTTGACTCAGCCATGAAAGCCAACAGTCGGTCCACGATCTAGGCGTGGACCGCTAGCTCAGCAGAAACTGACGAATTACGGTGCAACATGTGGCGGACCTAGACCCTTAACGGGTCCACAAAAATCTATCGTGGCTCATAGGGTATTTTGGACTTTTCACTCAGTAATAGGATGCACTAATTGATTGACGTGTATGGTGAAGCCGATCCACGCAGTCCATGGGAGCAATAATTATGCGATCGGATGGCTGCGGTAGCTTACGGTCAAGATCAAATGGCTATGGTTATTTTTGGATTTGATTCAGCTTCAGACTTCATGCGGATCGCCATCCAACGGCAACACTCGATCCATGGGATGATCTAACAGTTTAGAATGCTTTCCATGATGATCAAGACTCCCAACGCACGATCAACAACCAGATTTCCTCCATCAACGAGCAATCGGACGGCCAAAATTTAATCCAATCTGATCTAAGCTGATATACATCCGATTTTGATGATTTTTTATCCGTTGGATTCCTATCAATGGCCAGATTTCATCCCGAGCAATAAAATTCATCTAGAACTCCTTTTAATCCAATTTTCATTCAGATTTCTTCATATTTTGATGATCAAAGAGCTCCTTAGTCCCACATTGCCCAAATGAAAACTCTCCAGCCCTCCTAGTTCTATAAAAAGGATCCCAGGCCTCTAGAAATCGACATCTCCGGTCAAGGTGAAGCTCTAGTATAGGGTGAAGCCAAGCTCTAGGTTAATGGCTGCTTCGAGGCAACTGGTGCTTAGAGAGAAATTGGGCTTCTACACCATCTTTCCACCATTGCCGATCCAAGATCAAAGATCAAGCTATTTTATTTTATTTTATTTTATTTTAAATTTTATGTATTTAAATTCTAAAATTTTAATTAGTGCAATATTTATTTTTGTGTTCTTTAATTTTATGCTCTTTATTTTTATTATAATTTAATTACTATATTTTAATTATTACTTTTTATTTTCCTGCAAGTAGATGCTAAGATCTAACTAGTAGATCTTAGTACCAAGTTTAAATTTTTGCACCTTTTAATTTTTTTTAATTTTTGACATAAATTTTATTTTTAATTTTTTTTATTTTAAAAAAATTAAAGATTTTAAATCTAAAAATACTATCTTTCTTATGGATTCGATCTGACTCACTGCTAAATATGCATTTTTAATTTTTTTAAAAAGTTGGATTAAACTGATAAACATGGTGTCTTAATGATAACATCACGTTCTTATCAAGTTTTTGGCACCATTGTCGGGGAAAGAATAGATGCTATTTTTTCTTTAATTTTTTTAATTTTTTTATAAATTAATTATAAATATTTTTTTTAAATATTACTTACTAACTTTTTATTTATTTATTTATGGAAAAAAATAGATAAAAAGAAGGAAAAGGAAGAAAGCATCTAATCTTGGTGAGATCAATCCTAACTCTAGTCCTCTTTTTATTTATTTATTTTATTTTTAAATTAATTTAAAAATATTCATTTAAACCTAATTAAAAATCTCATGATAAGATTAGAAATTCTAACTATTTAGAGCATGCATCATATTAGTTTTATTTTTACTTTTTTTTATTTTTATTTTTTGGGGGATTGCTTGAGGCAACATAAGCCTTTTAGAATTCAATTAGTTGCATGCATCTAGTTTAAATTACATAGAACCTTTTGATTGAATTTTTTTTTATGTGCATATTCATATTAAACCAAATCAAGGGCATAACCCAATTAAATAAGATAAGATGGGGATTTGATCATCCTTCCTTAGCCCACAAACAATCAACCAGCATCCTGCATTGACCTAAGCCTTTAATTTTAAAATCAATTAGACATCAGCCCTAGGAACTCGAGCTCAATAGGACAAGAAACCCTAAGAGTTGAACCAGATTAGGGTTAGTCAATTTGACTGGTGTCTAGAAATGTAGTTTAGGGACGACTGAGTCCGAAGGAAGGTGGTTTCTAATTAGTTTCGTTTGCTTACCTGGCCAAGCATAATTGGTGTCTAAGATAAACAACGGAGGGACTTCAACTGATCTTACACTTATCTGGCCAATTGATTGGCTGATCTTACACTTGGAGGACTTGAAGGTGACCTTGGCAGTTAGGAGCTATCCAGATCTAGGATAATCCTTAGTCAGAATTGATTGACCAACTTGATTGCTAACCAACATCAAATCTAATTAAACTTAATTCTTCTCTCTCTTTTTAGTACTAGGACTCCTTAAGACCTCTTCTTTAGAACTCTTCTTTCTTTCTTCTCCTTTCTTCTCTAAAAATAAAATAAAATAGAATAAAATAAAAATAAAATTTAACTAACTAAAAAATATTAAAAATAATAATTAAATTAAATTAAATTAAATTAATAAATAAAATAATTTAAAAAAATTAATTTTAATATAATAAAATATTAAAAAAATATAAAAAAATTCTAAATTTTTTTTCTGAATCATATGTTAAGGTTGCACTAGTGCATGCATGATAGAAAATTGCTTTACCTGATCTAGTTGAATCTAACTATAAAATTAAAAGGTTGAATTATATTAAATTCAATAACCAAATAGCTGAAAATTTTAGAGAACCACCTAAGCAGATGAAGGAATACTTTATTCCTTCCACCTATAACCCATCGATTTGTATCCAATTACCCAAAATTCATGCTACCCACTATGAGATCAAGCCGACTACAATCTGGATGCTTCCATCTTTGTATGGTAACACCAATGAAGATCCTTATAAACATCTGGATGAATTCTTAGAAATCTACTCTATGATGAGAATTCAAAATTTAACTGAGGATGCCCTTAGACTAATTTTATTTTCTTTATCATTAAAAGACAAAGTCAAGTACTGGCTTGGCACAATAGGGAGACCAATTAAAACTTCGGCTGACTTATAAAGTAAATTTCTTAAAAAATTTTACCCCATAGGCCGAACCAATACTATGAGATGAGCTATCACTGGATTTACTTAGCTTCCATGGGAATAGATTCACAAGTCATGGGAGAGACTTAAGAAACTTCTTCGAAAATGCTAACACCATGGTCTGTCTAAGTGACAAATAGTTCAAGATTTCTATGAGAGTTTAGGAGACCAATATAGATAGATGGTAGATGCATCCTATGGAGGTGCATTCATGAACAAAAGTGAGGATGAAGCCTATGCCTTATTTGAAACTCTAAGTGAAAACTCGATCAACCATGCTTCATTATCTTTCTACCAAAAGCAGGCAACAATTTATGATCCAGACTCTAGTTCTAAGTCTGACTTAAATCTATTAGCTCAAAAATTAGATGAAATCGATCCTTTTGCTTAGAAATTAGATCAAGTCTTAACCCTAGGTCAACAATCTTCTGCACAATTTACATCATCTTCTAATTATCAGACGATTTGTTCAATCTATGCTAGCCCAATCCATCATGTGAGTGAATGTCCTACGACTGCATAGTTTTCATCTTTTATCCAAGAACAAGTCCAAGCTGCTAAAGACTACTCCAAGCTGGTTAATGATCCATTTTCAAATTTATATAACTCTGGCTGGAGAAATCATTCCAATTTTCTTAAAAATCACAACAGACTCAGGCTCAGACTCAAACTTCATTAGTGTAAAATTATCAAAATAGACCTCAATACCAGAGCTATACTTATAACAGAGGTCAGCCTAGTAAGCCTTTCCAACCACCACATCATAATCAGCCCTCATACCCACCTCCTCAACAGACCAATCTAGCTGATGATAGATTTAACCAACTTCAACAATTGATTCTGACTCAACAGCAATCTATCATCAGGCTAGAAGTACAAATAGGATAATTAGTTGGGTCTAACACGAGGAGAGAACTAGATTAACTATCGAACCTACCAATTTCAAACAACCCACCTAATGTCCACCAACCACCTGGATTACCAAGTTATCAATTTAATGTCTCACTTAAGAATCTCCAATTTGAGAATGCCAAAGTAATTTCCGAACTTAAAAGCTATAGGATTCTTATGGACCCATACCAAGATCAGGTGAGAGAGGCTAGTACTGATGCTAGCCAAAATAAAAATTTAGAGGAATTGGTTAGTACTGAGACTAACCACATAGAAGAAATCCCAAGCCAGAAATTAGTACTGATGCTAGTTCTAGTTTAAATGAGATAGAAAAAGAAAAAGAGAATAGATGATTTACCCGAGACTTATAAACCTAATGTCCTATTCCCTTCAACCCTAGAAGCTGGTTCTTCTTACAAAAATCAAGAGGCATGTAATGAAATATCAATGGAGTTGTTTAAGCAAGATCACATTAATTTATCCTCCAGAATTAAAACCATCTTTAGATCACCATTCCAGCACCCATTGAATCAAACTTAACTCCTAAAACTCCATTCATGAGCATTTTAGAAGAACAAATAGGAGAAATTCTTAATAAACATGGGTCTGAGAATGGGGTCACAAATTATATCCCTAAAATTAATAATGATTATATCAATAATAAAGGGATTATAAATCATCTTTCTGAGATTGACAATCCAAAACCATTGGAATTTGTCAATCCAATATTCGACACAGGATAGTAAGCTGCATTGTGTCTGGCTGAAGATGGTAAACTTAGCGCTTGTTGGGAGGCAACCCAATATTTAGTTTTCTTTAGTCTAATTTATCTTTTTTAGTTTATTTTTTTTTAGGATAATTTGAATAAGTTGGAGGGAGAGCTCAAATTTTCAAAGGCATGTGCTGGACCAAAAATATACTGAGTTAGGTGTATTCTTTCATGTTCTTTATTACATCCTTTATTTTTTCTTCTCCATTGAGGACAATGTCGATTAAGTTGGGAGGGAGAAAAATAAAAATTTTAAAATTTTAAGTCCTCAAAAAAGTTAGTATTTAGTATTTAGACACCTGATTATGCTTAAGAATCGAATTAAACTAAGCATTTTTAAAAAAAAAATTGATACATAGATCAGAGAATCTATGAGATATTGAGGAATCAAGTATTAAGAAAATTCAATAAAGAGTTAAGTCTAGAACATAAAAAGTTTTTTCTTGGAGCATTTCTAATTATTTCTACTAGCATCAAAGAAAAGTCTACTTTTTATAGGCTTGTGTAGGGTAACTATACATTTCTTTCATATAAAAATTTTTTTTAATAAAATAGTTTTTAAGTACTTCTCACTGAGTAACCGGGCCTCTTTGCCTAAGCAAGCATTGAGTTTTGCATCAAAAGGTGGGAAGGGCAAAGAAGCTCATTGTAAAGCTAGTCTTAACTCGTAGCCTGTTTGATTCGAGCTAGTAAGCCCGAGGGGTATTCTATACCTAGTGCCCTAAAGCCAACTGGTTTGGGAGTCATTGGCCCAAGACTCGCTACATGGATCAAATAGAAAGCTTAAGGAGTTAAGACACTCAATAGTGGTACAACGTTAAAAAAAAAAAAAAAAAATTAGATTTTCCATCGAAGTAATCGGATTCCCATTGCCTAAGTAAGCAATGATATTCGCATCAAAAAAGTGGGCAATGTGAAAATAAAAATTAATAAATGAAGGATGCGAAAGTAGCAATACACTTGCCTATATGAAAGTTTAGACAAATCAGAGATAGAAGATGGGATAATTTAGAAAAAAGTTCTAAAAAATTTAATATTCTTTACTTAATTTTTCTATTGATAAGTATTAATATCTCAATGATATATCTCACTTTAAGCTCTACTGAATATCAATGGTCCATTTTGAAAACTATGCTTAGGTAAAATTCGAAACTCTAAAGTTAAAAGGTATTTAAAACTAAATTCTTTCTTTACTCGAGAGACGAGCAAAGCTTAAGTTGGGGGGTGTGATAAGTATCATAAATTCATCAATAAAAATATTAATTTATTAATTAATTTATATTAATTTTTAAGAATTATTAATCAATTTATACATATAATTTTAAGAAATTCATATTTTTATTAATTAAAAAATTAATTAAAAAATAATAAAATTAAAAAAAAAAATAAATTTTATTATCAATAGAAAGAGCTTATTTTTTTTATTACAATGAAATAAGTTTCGAGCAAAATGGAGCTAAAACGGAGAAGATATGAATTTCTAAAAAATATAATAAAAAAAATTAAATAAAAAAAAATGGCTCAGCCAGCTCTGCAAGCCAAGCCAAGCCATCAAAGCCAACTCAACCATGAAAGCCATCAGTCGGTCCATGATTTAGGCGTGGACCGCCTGCTCAGCAGAAACCGACGAATCACGGCATGACACGTGGTGGACCTAGACCCTTAAAGGGTCCACAGAAATCTATCGCAGCTCACAGGATATTTTGGACTTTTCACTCGACAATAGGAGGCACTGATTGGTTGAGGTGTATGGTGAAGTCGGTCCACATGGTCCATGGGAACAATTATTGCACAATCGGATGGCTGCAATAGCTTGCGATCAAGATCAAATGGCTGTGGTTATTTTTGGATTTGATTCAACTTCAGACTTCACGCGGATCACCATCCAATGGCGACGCTTGATCCACAAGATGATCTAACGATCCAGAACACTCCCGATAATGATCAAGACTCCCGATGTACGATCAACGGCCAGATTTCCTCCATTCACGTGCAATCGGACAGTCAGAATTTAATCCAACCTGATCTGGGCTGATACACATCCAATTATGATGATTTTTGATATGTTAGATTCCTATCAATGATCAGATTTCATCTAGAGTAATAAAATTCATCCAAGACTCTTTCTAATCTAATTTTCACTCAGATTTTTTCATATTTTGATGATCAAAGAGCTCCTTAGTACCACATTGCCCAGAAGAAAACTCTCCAGCCCTCCTAGCTCTATAAAAAGGACCCCAGGCCTCTAGAAATTGACATCTCCAATCAAGGTGAAGCTCTAGTATAGGGTGAAGTTAGGCTCTGGGTTAATGGCTGCTTCAAGGTAACTGGTGTTGAGAGGAAAAGCTGGGCTTCTACACCATCTTTCCACCAATGCCGATCCAAGATCAAAGATCAGGCTATTTTATTTTATTTTTTTTAAATTTCATGTATTTAAATTCTAAAATTTTAATTAATGCAATATTTATTTTTATATTCTTTAATTTTATGCTCTTTATTTTTGTTATAATTTAAATTTTATATTTTAATTATTACATTTTATTTTTCTACGACTAGATGCTAAGATCTAACTAGTAAATCTTAGTACCAAGTTTAAATTTCTTCATCTTTTAATTTTTATTTTTTTAATTTTTGACTTTAAATTCTATTTTTAAATTTTTTTTTTAAAAAAATTAAAGATTTCAAATCTAAAAATACTATCTTTTCTATGGATTCGATCCGACTCACTGCTATCTACGTATTTTTAATTATTTTATGAAGTTGGATTAAATTGATAAATATGGTATCTTAACGACAACATCGCATTCTTATCAATAACCTGCAAGACCTCAGAGCTAGTCTCGACCTACTGAAAGAAAAAAGAGAGGAAGTCCAAGTTCGGATAGCAGCTTACAGGCAAAAGATGGCTCGATACTCTAACTCCAGAGTTAGAGGTAAAATGTTCAGAGTTGGAGATATAGTGCTTCGGCGAGCCACCATCTCTCAGCCTCAGAACCAAAGGAAGCTTATCCTAAATTGGGAAGGACCATATGAGGTCACGAAAATCATTCGACCCGGGACATGCTACTTGAAGGTACTCGGAGGGGCAGACCTATCTTGATCATGGAATTCAAAATATCTATGAATGTATTACCAATGATTTGATTGTAATGAAATCCTCCTACTTCAACATCCTAATCTTTATTGTATATTGGAAATAAAGGGGGACTATCTCCCAAACATAATCTTACAACAAATACAACCATGTTAGGAACAGAAAGAGAACCTCATCCTAACGTAAGCAAAGTTGAAGACCTCATTCATTTTAGATGAGTTGAGGGAAGAGGCCCTGACAACTGCCCTAATGTGCCCCTACAGTCCGTTAGGAATAGGAGGAGAACCTCATCCTAATATGAGCAAAGTCGAAGTTCTCATTCATTTTAGGCGAGATGAGGGGAGAGGCCCTGATAACGGCCTTAATGTGCCCCTACAGTCCATTAGAAATAGGAGGAGAACCTTATCCTAACATGAGCAAAGTTGAAGACTCATTCATTTTAGACGAGATGAGGGGAGAGGCCCTGACAACGGTCCTAATGTGCCCCTACAACTCATTAGGAATAGGAGGAGAATCTCATTCTAATATGAGCAAAGTTGAAGATCTCGTTCATTTTAGATGAGATGAGGGAAGAGGCTCTGATAACAGTCTTAATGTTCCCCTATAGTCCGTTAGGAATAGGAGGAGAATCTCATCCTAACATGAGCAAAGTCAAAGACCACATTCATTTTAGACGAGATGAGAGGAGAGGCCTTGACAATAGCCCTAATATGCCCCTACAGTCCATTATGAATAGAAGGAGAACCTCATGCTAACTTGAGCAAAATCGAAGGTCTCGTTCGCTTTAGACGGGATGAGGGAAGAGGCCCTGACACCGGCCCTAATACACCCCTACGGCATCATTAGGAACAGGAGGAGAACCTCATCCTAACAAGAGTAAAAAAAAAAATAGAAAGAGAAGGGTCGAACCCGAGCATTGCATTCACATGAGGCAACAATGGACAAGGTATAATTTTATTACAAGTTTAAATTTATTACAAGTAGAATGAATGTCAGCCGAATCGGCTACATATTACAAGAAAGCCAATGCGGTAGGAATTGACAAGATTGATTACAAAAAAAAAATATATAAAAGGAGGTGAAGCCTTAAGATGGATCGAACTCCTCAGGCCTCGGGTCATCGATACCAGCCATCACCAAGGCCTGCTTCAACCAAATGATTTCCTCTTCAAGTTTTTTTTATACAAATTATCTACATACACTCTATTGATATGCCCGAACTGGCCCTCGAGCTTCCACCATTGCCCCCTTAGGACCTTGAACTCGACCTCTGCATCCTGGATGGCTTGATGCTCATAGATCAGTTGGAGCTTCAATTGCTGAACTTTAGCTTTCTCCATCTCGATTGCCTCTGAAAGCTCATCGATGGTCTTCTTCAAGGTGGCAATATTCTCCAACTCTCCACTAGAGACAACCCATCAACCATCAGCCAGTTGTTGTTGGAGATGGCTCACCTCTCTATTAGCTGTCCGGAGCTCACACTTGAGCCTGGTCACCTTCTTTGATCAAGTTAGCTTATACTCACTATGCCAGGCTTCAGCATTGTGGAGCTGCTTCTAAAATTCAAAAATCCTCTTGGACCAGTCCCAATCATACCGAGCGCTATCGGTAGACCATGATGAAGTTTCCTCCGGCAGTTGAATTTTTTCCTTCACCACCATAAGGTCGATCTCAAGGAAGCTGATCTTTGCCGTTAACTCTCAAGACTTGTTGCTGGCGCTTCTTCTTAGTTCGGCCATTTCTTTCTTGAAGCTGCCCTTTCAAATGTTGAAACTGGTAGAGTCTTTTCTATGTAGGTTTCTAAGGTGGGTAACTTCGATAGTCATCTTCGAAGCATTTTTCCTCGATTCTTAGAAATCATCCTCAATTTTTCTCAACTTCTTCTTCAAGCGATGAATCTCCTCCTTCAAACTCCTAATCAGTGGTTTAATCGAAACCCCATGGGGCAAAGGATCGACATCAACTGGAAGAGGAGAGTCATGACCTAGGTCATTACGAGCATTTTGAACCTGCAAATGACAACACAAAGTGTAAGGCTAGAAAAAAAATTATCTTTCATTTACTTGGATGTTTTTAAATACATCAGCATTAAAAAAAAGAAAAAGAAAGCTACACGATCTTTGGGAATCTAGACCTCAAGCAGCTCAACCATAGAAGAGGTCAGAGTGTCTTCATTTGCATCCAATCCATGGGCGGGCTCGGGCACTACAGTGATAGGTTCAGAAGCTTCCAAGATAGCTCCCACAGTTGAAGAAGAAGGAACATCGATCGGGACAACTCTGATCCCGAGGGATGAAAGATCGACTCTATCGTCGGGCTCTTCTATCAAGAGGTCCAAATCTACCTCGAAAAAATTCTCAACGACCCTCCCCAGGCAGATCTGGAATTCCTCGATGAAGGCCTCCTAAGCAAAAGCTATTTTAATGTCCTCCATGTCCTTAGAGGACTTGAAGCTTTCGACTGCTTGCTCCACCATCGCACCGACCCCTTCTTATGCTTTCCTCTTTTCCTCCTCCTCCTGAGCCAGGATAGTCCGCAAGTTCATCATCTTCTCATGCTTCGCCCTTAACTCTTCTCGAAGGCACTCAACCTCGATGGATTGGATTTCCAAAGCCACCCTCATACTCTCGACTTCGGCCTGGGCCTTCTCGACCTCCACAGGAGCTTTCTCGAGGGCCTTCAAGGCTTCGACCTGCCTCTGATCGACCATCTTGGAGTGGATGAAGAGATAATGACCGATCTACGGTAGGAGACCAAGTTAAAATTAGGGAGCCCTAACTTTAGAAATGGAAAAGACCCCAGACCAAGACTATGAGAGAGAAGACTACCTCAAGATAGGTGGTGAAGGACTCATCGAATCTCTCAACATCACCCCTCCGTAGCATCTTTGCTGCAATATGGGGAAGAATACTCCCCTTCATGAGTGATTGGACGACCTCCCGATCGCCCAGAGAAGCTTGTTCTTGGTCGAGACCCCCACTTTCAGAGCTCCCGACCCTTCTTCCAACATTCTTGTCGACAGCCCTCTTCTTCTTTTCTCCCGTGGCTTCCTCCAACTAGAGGAGAGCAGATGGAGTGACCTCTTTGGATGGGATCGGGCTCGGTATGGTGGTAGCAGGCTTGGGGGTGGGCATGGCCTGGATTGGCACGGCATGGTTGGAGTCACCAATGTAGCCCTTCATTGGAAGATCCCCAACGGGGCCACCTTTCCTCTTGAGGGATTTAAGTTCCTTAGTCAGACGGTCTCGCTCTTCAGGAGTCATCTCTGTAAAGGATAAAAATCAAAGTTAGGAAAGGTCAAAGAAAAGTCGAGGTTTGGACAAAGAACACTCCATAATCGATCAAAAAAAAAAAAAGACTACCTGCCAGATTTAGGAGACTAAGGTCGAGGTTAAATAGGATCTGCTCATCCAAAAGGTCAGGGATTGGTGAAACATTAAAGTCCTTCAATATATTGGCCGAACTTTGATCCTCGCTTTCTAGTCTTGGAGCTTGACGGATTGAGTTCCTTATCTCCCCCTATGGAGGAAGTCCTAACCTCAAGGATGGGTTTGAGATGAAGAAGAATTTCTCCTTCCAGCCATGGATGGAAGAAGGGGTGCCCTTAAGTAATCCCTTCCTGCCGAATTGGGGGGACACATACCATCAATCCTTTGTAGTCGGGTGGCGTTTGAAGACAAAGAAGGTCTGAAATAAGAAAATGGTAGATCGGATGCCTACCATGATACATAAGAAAAGAAATCCTACGATGAACCTAAAGGAGTTTGGTACCATAGCAGCAAGGGAGATGTTGAGAAATCTAAATAGGTTGGCCATGAAAGGGGGTAAGGGTAACCTAAGCCTAGCCTGAAGAGCATCTAAATAAATGCAGGTTGGACCGAGAGGCAGATAGTAGGCCCTATCATTGGGTCTGGGAAGTTCGAGCTCGTATTCGGCGGGAATATCAAACTAAATCCTAGCTAACGAAAAACTATCAGGCTGAAGTTGGCAGGTAATAACTACCGATGTAAAGGAAGGAGGGGGCAACATAGAAAGCTCGGCCTTTCTAGGAGATAGGTTTGCTAAGGCTAGAGGAGCCGAACCCTTCAAGCAGATCGATCAGGATTCCTTGGTGGACATCCGGATCAAAGCAAAATCATAAAAAATGCTCAAAAAGCTAAGAAAATGAAGCGCAAAAAACTTCTACAAAGTGACCTAAGGAGCGGAAAGCAGAGAATGCGACAATAACTCAAAAAAAGATAGCAAAGCTGACCTAAATCGATTGAAAGAGGCAGAAAGATGACGATGGCCATAGAAGATAGATGGAAGAACACTTGGGATCAAAGGAAGCAAAAGGAAAAGCCTAAGCTCTCGCGTGACAGAGAGAAGAAAACTAGAAGAAGAGGAGGAAGAAGATTTTGGGAGAGGTAATGACTTAGGGGAAGGAAACTGGTTAAATAGTCCTAAAGATTCTAGGTGGTTATGGTAGCGAATTCCCTTCAACTAGCCTATGGTCGACGTGTGCCCCCTCCATCATGGCAGAGACTGGCAGTGGACAGGTCCATAATTATGTCATATCCTAAGCAGAGTTTTGGCATGGAGCTCCAAAGCCATCTCTTTGGGTTGCCTCAATTTTTTGAAGCTTCGATAACAGCATAGAAGATCAAGAAATGCCTTGCCCTAGCAGGCGTAGAAAATGAAAAGGGACATCAGCAGTCACACTCGGTACTCCCTTTCCTTAAACTACAAACTCAAGAGTAGGAGGACTAGTGTTAGGGATAAATCCGCTCCTACTGAAGTTCAGCTAGATGCTTGATCTTGGAAGGATCCTGTCCGGCGGCAGCCTCTATGGTTAAGCCTCGAGACTCCTCCAACAGTCGAACTCCTTCTGAACTTCTCCTTTAGCTAGACTCATCCCCTAGCTAGACTCCTCCAACAGTCAGACTCCTTCCAAACTTCTTCTTCAGCCAAACTCCTCCCCCAATTAGACTCCTCCAATAGTCAAACTCCTTTCAAACTTTTTTTTCAGCGAGACTTCTCCAATAGTCAGACTCCTCCCGAACTTCTCCTTCAGTCAGACTCCTCCAATAGTCAAACTCTTTCTGGACTTCTCCTTCAGTCGGACTCCTCCAATAGTCAAACTCCTTGTAGACTATTCCTTCAGCTGGACTCCTCCAGTAGTTAAACTCCTTCTAAACTTTTTCTTCAGCTAGACTCCTCTCTCAACCAGACTCCTCCAATAGTTGAACTCCTATCGGACTTTTTCTTCAACCAAACTCCTCCAACAGTCGAACTCCTCCTAGATTTCTCCTTCAGATGGACTCCTCTAAATAGCTTAACTTCCTTTGAACTCCATCCAGTAGCCCTAGAGGACCTCGGCTCTCACCCTCGATGTAGCCAAAAGAACCGCCAATCTCTTCCATCCGAGCTTCGACCGTTGGACCCCGACGGGCTCATATATCGCAACAACAGACACTATCCTCCATAACAGACTCCACGTGATCCTGAGCAGCCCACTACTAGATGGTTACAATTGTCACTATCAGTTTGTTATGGTCTCCATCCATATAAGAGACCCTTCATATACGCTTTCTTCCTAAAGCTCTCCTTCTCTTCCTCAAAACTCTGCTAGAATCTCTCTACGTATTCCATTTCTATTGGCCAAAAGAACTAACTTGATCATTGGAGGATCTTGTCGGAGCCACCACCTCAGACTTCGGATAAGATTTATTTTGTAGGTTTCGGCGGTGACCTCATCCTCTTCAAATCCAGCTTCAACTCTAGTGATGGCTAGATTTCGCGCCAACAGGATCCATTAGTCTAGATTTCTCCAATTTATTAATCCTTTCTTCAGCTATATGACCTAGCCTAAGGTGCCATAGATGCCTCTCATTTAGACTATGTCTAGATTATTTTGATCCTATGGCATTTATGTTTTGCTTGACATTATAAACGGAAACATTTACATGTAACTGATAGAGGCAGTTAATTAAGAAACCACTTGCAATTTTATTTCTTTTAAAAGAAATTTTATAATGATCCTTAAAAAAACTAATTATATAGTTTTCTTGTGCTAAACATGAAATAAAAATTAAATTCCAGCTCATAGTAGGCACATAAAAATAGTCCCCAAGTACTAAGATATCCCATGATGGTAATCATAGAAGATATGTTCCCACGACCATAGTAGCAAGTCTTACTTTATTTTTGATGTGCAGGATCATCTCACCATCCCTCATCCTCTTGCTATACTCAAGATCCTGCATAAAAATGCACAAATGAGTACTAGAACTAGAGTCAAGCACCCAACTGGATGCAAAATAAACTGTTAGGTTAGTCTCAATGACGAGCAAACCTCTAGAAGGTTCTCCTTCCTTCTTATTCTTTAGGTTGACCAAGTACGTAGGGTAGTTCTGCTTTCAATGACCATCAAAGTTGTAGTAGAAACACTTTTTCTTCTCCAAGACCTTCTTCTTTGGCTCACCCTTCTTCTTCCCCTCTATTTTCTGCTTCCTCCCAGACTTCTTCTTCCTTCCAAAAGGTTTTCTCTTGGAAGAAATCTGCTCTACAGCCAAAACTTAGCCCTTTGAACTCTTCAAAGTTTGCTCAACAGTAACTAGCATGTTCATCAACTCAGCTAAGGTGCACTAGAGCTTATTCATATAAAAGTTTATTATGAGCTATCAATACAAATCAATCAGAAACTATAGAATCACATCATTCTGTAGGTCCTTGTCCATCAAGACACTGAGCTTCTCAAGCTCTTCTACGTCCTTGATCATTTTCATGCAATGATCTTGGACTGACTGTCCATCATACATCTGCACGTTAAAAAGTATCCTTAAGACTTGAAAACATACTATGCGACTTTATTCACCATACGACTTTTGTAGGTGAGCCAACATTTGGCATGTAGTCCTAATGTCCTTATGTTGGTATTGTAACTCATCAGACATTGAGCTCAACACATGGCACCTGACTTTGTTGTCATCGTCTCACACTTCTCATGAGACACTCTCTAATCAGTGGTTGGATAGACTGGAAGAGTGGAAAGTTCCTGATCCAGTACATAGGTTAGCTTTTTGAAACTCAAAAAAATTTTCATGTTTCAAAGACAATCTTTATAATTAGGTTCAATCAATCTATAGGTATCTAGGATTCAGGCTAGGAGGTTTGACGCAAATATTTTTCTATAGAGAGTCAAAGTTTCTAGTTAGATTTGTAATTGACTTCATCAATTTATTTAAGAATTTTATTTTTAAATAAATTTAGGCTTCCACTATTTTCTTGGATCCCTATACTTTCTTAGTAGAGATGCAAAAATCTTCATGATTAATGACTTTTAGTGGGTGGTGCGATCCCACCGATTGGCTCACCACCTCATTTAATAGTTATTAATGATGGATCAGCCGATGAGTGGATAACTCTTATCCAATATTTTTCTAAATATAGTGCATCCAAACTCGATCTCTAATTCGTGAAGCTCACCGTGCCCAAAATATTACTCCACTCCTTAGTTAAGTTAGATGCACCATTTGCATGAATTAAATTTTTGATTGAAACCCTCACCATATGCAAAATATTGACCCCAACCCATTCTCCAATTCATATCATCTTATGCCTAATAGATGTGGTTGCATCTTTTCGATGCAACTGAACTACTATATCCAGCTGAGAATAATCAACTCTAGAAAGGACCCGCACATCTACAATGGTGGAAGACTAATGATTTAATATTTTCTTAGTAAGATTTTAATTTAGGTTTCTTAGACTCAACTAGTCATTATGGTTATGACTAACCTTATAGCATGTGTTAGCTTGAATTGTTAGCCACCTCAAACCAGAACTGAATTGATCTAAATGGCTAGGTAAGTGAGATCGATGGATGGGATATGCCATTAACTCACCATGAATGCATTCAGATCGAGTAACTTTCAATTAAAGACTACTGATCATATCTACTGAACTTACCTTAGATATCAAATTATCGAACCAAAATCGATCAGGTTAGCCTACAATCCAGGATTGAATCGTGGAGCCAAATTAGGTCTTAAAATAGTCAACCATATGTGACTGTGAGTCAACCTTGACCAAGACTTATATCTAATGAGCTGGTCAAATCGAAGCACTCCTGATCTCACCAAATCAACTCTTGATTCAATTTGATCAACTGCTAGACCTAATCAAGCTACTTATACTCGAACCCATATTTTATGAAGGTATCATAGATCTGAAAATTCTCAATTTTTAGATCTAATTTATTTCATAAACTTAATTCTTAATTAAGTCAAAACATGGTTCAAGAACAAAGCATGTAAAGATCCTAGAATTTTTGGATCTAGGGTGGTGCAGAAAATTAAGTTTTCAATTTTTAATTAAGGGCAAACATGCAACACCTCTACACTCCATAAGAGCATCCTATCGAATGGGAAGCAAGGACCTTTAAACCCTTCTTACTATTATGATCGAATGGCCAAGAGGAATACCTTAATCAAGAATATAAATTACATAACTAAACAATTAGATCTAATACATATATCAAATATACAATTATAGATATAATCTACATATGCTTTGCATACATCTCATGTATTAATTTTAAACATACATCTCATGCGTTAGATCTGATTATACCTCATATAATCATCAAGAAATTAAATAAATATTTCACAAAAAAATTAGATCTAGACTATCATGACATAGAACTACAAATCTAGTCTAGACATGCATTGCATATATCATATATATGAAAAATTTAAAATTGCATCTCATGCTTTCATATCTAGTTACTTATCATGTAACTTATGTAAATTCATTTAATCATATCAAAAAAAAATTCAGCTCTAATGTAAAAATAGATCTGGAACCAGAAATCTTGCTCTAATACCTATTGAAGGAAAACCTAGTTCCTAGTATGCAGGATCGATTTGATCAGATCAGTTCTATAATAAATTTTTTTCTATGATCCAACCAAATTTTAGAGTTCTTATATCTGATTATATTGATTTGATTATGAAAATAAAAATTAAAATAAAACCAATAATAATGATATCATCTGTTTGGATGAACTGTTCACCCATAGCAATGATCTATCGATGATCCGAGATTTCAACTTGAGTCATGCACATACCCAGTCTCTATCAGTATCCACTTAGATTAAATCTAGAGGTCTCCTACTTCAAGATCTAATCTTAATAGAATCAGATCTGAAATCTTTTAGTTTGCCTTTGATCCAATCTTCGATAGTAGGACATCCATCACACAAACTAAAGCTGCTTGACCTGATCTTCACAGCAGCACTCTCAACCTTTGATCGCTATTTTTGCCCAACCATTAGGCATGGAGAAGAGGGAGAGGATTAGGAGAAGAGGTGTGGAAGATGGAGGAAGAAGTAGCACCTAGGCGTGGAGAAGAGGATTATCAAAAGGCCTAGGCACAGGGGTCTATTTATAGACCTGTGTGCAGCCCTTGAGTCCTAGGACTTTAAGCAACTGGTTTGCTTAAAGTAGAAGGACTCCCTTCTATTCTCCATGCCATCTCAGGTTACTCATCTGATTTTTGTTGCACCAAAATAAGAAAAAGTGCGCTAACAATTTGGGATAAGAAGGGTTTTGGCACAAGACTTAATCTTAAGAATTTGAACTTCTTCAAACTCTTATCCTCCCTTATCCACTAAGGGCACATGCCAAAAGGGGGAGTGCACACCCTTCTCCTCTTTCTGAAATCCATATGCGATGTGCACCCTGAGATAAACTCTAGGGGCACACATCTCAACCCTTGTTTCCTTCAAAGAATGGGTGAAACAACCCTTGTCCTAATTCCATCTCATGATTTTAGGGTAAACCCTATTCCGGTTAGGACAAGCCCCAATCTCATCAGGATAAGCTCTATTCTAATTAGGACAAGATCCAGACCAGGACCAGATCAGATAAGATTCTTGAATAAGCCAAATTAAATTTGATTGAATCCAAACCAACCAAAAAGTCCATAGAAGGAGACAGTCAGGTCCAATCATGTGCTAGCATGATTGTCTTGAACCTGATTGGATCTAATGTAAATCAATTGAACCATATTGGTCTAATTAATGATATTTAGATCCAAACACTTATTTATATGGTCTAGTTAGGTTCAATTCTGTATAATAATGAGACATGTCATGGTCTCTATCATCGACATCATCGAAATACATTTTGATGGACTATAACTCTTCTGATTCATCCAATTAGAATCATCGATCATCAAGATAATTCTAATTGATCCTAAAATATACTAATGACACCTAGCAATATATGGTGGCAATCCATCAGAATTGAATAGGAACCTCTCGATGCAGCCAACTGTATGATTGGGTTATTCTATTATGAGCCCTAATAAGATCTAGGTCAAGGTGAATTCGTTAAACCCTACGCCTATCATATGAATAAATCATTCAATTCGAGTCTAATGTGAAACCCTAATAGAAACTTTTTTCCATTATTTCATACTTGCCATAGCCATGGGCTTAAGGACTTGATCTCATGATCATCATAGGACTACTTCTCCTCTACCAAGGCTGATAGATCCAATCTTGATGCGATCCAATTCTTACAATGAGCATGCTATAGATAACATATACATTAGAGTTCTGAATGGTTAGGAGATCGAGTTATGGTATAGTTAAACTATAACACACTCAAGGTGAATTGCCAATGCATCTCAGGTCAATGAATCGGACACACGACTATAGCATCAAGCTAGTCATCGATGAGAAGGTAGACTTTCTTATGATTGCTCAAAATGGTCATGCTTAGTATTCTTATTCTCAACAAATATCTGTACTCTCATTTTAGTATCTCTACACCATGAACTCAAAACTCATGTATCCTAAGAAAATGATCGTACACCAATCTTTTGAATAGATCACCATTCTCATGATGATTCTATGATTGTGAGTAGTTTATGAGTTAATTACAGCATGCCCAGTCTCTATAGGTTGTCTACATGAGATCACTACGTAGATTGAAGGTTTGTCAAATGAAGATCCACTCAAAGTGCTAGCTTCTCATAGATCCCTCCTGATGGTTGATCTACAGAAAATTCTTCAGATCTTTTGAACACTCCAAGAGATGAAGATAAGGAGGAGGATGAAAGAAGAAGACCAATTTTTGGATCTTCCAAAAAGTAGATAATAAAAGGGTTAAAAAAAATTTCTAAGGGAAGACACATCTTCTCTTTCAGGACATCAACCATTGATGTCCTAAATACATCTTCATGCCAAGAGAAGAGAAGACCTTCTTCTCTAAAATTTTTTCATGCCCTTCCTCTCTTTAGCGCTGAATTTTTCTATGAAAAAATCTTTTCAAAAGATAGAAAAGAAAAACTCAGAAAGAAACCCTAAAGAGAAGACCGTCTTCTCTTCCTTTGTTCTTAATTGGACATGAACATTTCATGCCTTAAAGAAACCACCATGCCCAAAAGTTCGGAGCGCCAACCTCCCATGCCCCTATCCCTCTCTCTTCTAATTTAGCATGGAATTATCAGGGTGTTTCTCATGCTAAAGGCTCCTTAAAGGAGGCGCTCAATAACCACCCAAGACTAGGTCAAAATCCCTACTTTTTAGGGATTTAAATCATAGAGGTTTTAGCGAGCATCCAACTCTTGGACACCTCTCATAAAAATAAGGCATGGAGAGTCCTCAAAATACTCAGAATTTGCATGGAAAATATGAGGTTTCTCATGTCCATAATCCCCTTAAAAAGTGGCACGTTCTTTTATTAGGAAGACTAGGTCAAACCTAGCCATAGAAGGAGTCTTGGTGGCATCACACACTTGGATGCCTCCAAGCCTCCTTAGGAAACATATTTCCCACATTAAGAAGGCTTAGTAGGCACACAAATTTTGAGAATAGAAGGGCAACAAAAATAGGTGGCATTGGGAAAAAATTTCATAAGAAAGGGAGAGCTGTTTTGAAATTTTGAGACTCTATCAAATAGAGTTCCAATGCAAAAGAACTTAATAGTTTTGACCAATTCAAAACTAGTTCTAAAACCATCAAATAGTAGGGTGTGGAACTTCTTATTGGCATGAGAAATCTCATGCCAATAATAAAATGGTGTTGGCTTTTCTTTCTTGGCGTAAGGGATTAGGAAGAGTCCTAGTCTAACTAGGACTCCTCAATTAAAACTAGGTCAAACCTAATTTTAAACCTAATTGAACTAGAAATAGTATAAGCCTAATTAAAAATGATCTTAGTCTAACTTGGATCATAATTAAATTTGATTAAATTAAATTTAAATTTTATAAGCCTAATTTAAATTTGAGATATATGGGTACATCATCATTGAACTTGACCAACTTTAGAGCATTCTACTATCAAGAATGTCTCTAATGGAATATAGGTATAAGTATCCCTTAGACCTGAGATCACCTCATTGACTTGCAAGCAACTCACTATGCATTGGTACCGGACTAACTGAATTTCTAATTCAGCAATGGAATGCTTCTAGGCATAGTCAAATACTTGCAAAGTTAGAGTGTGATCATGATGAAATTGACCACTCCAAGAGTTGGAGAAGATTGTATCACTGTATTTCAACATAGCAAAACCTTGGCCAGGATAATCCATCAGATGGATTTGATATTTTGAAATACAATGTGGACAACTTGATCAGAGTTGACAGTTGAACTCTGAGGTGTCCTATGAGCATTATGGTCAAGGGGATGAATTATATGAAAACTATATCCACATGGGTTCTAAGGATGGTGTTCTACACCTTCGACCTATTCGATCGT
Organism: Cocos nucifera; assembly: GCA_006176705.1. NCBI lineage: Eukaryota > Viridiplantae > Streptophyta > Magnoliopsida > Arecales > Arecaceae > Cocos > Cocos nucifera. The sequence goes on from QRFJ01005713.1 coordinate 44,506, forward strand.
CGGACATCCTTGCTAGATGGTCACTTCGATTGGTGCAAAAATTTATTTCTATGCTACCAGCTTAGTTTTGGATCTATGAGGTCACACATATTAGAGTTCACATTTTGATTGGATGGTTGATCAGCAATTTAGAATCATTTTAGTGTCAAATGATAAATACGGTTGATGATTGACCTAGTGTAAGTGTTGCAAGAGGATCGATTAGCAATTTGATTGCTAATTAACTTAATTTAAATAAGCTAATAAGCTGAGATTAAGTTTAATTAAATATGATTTAATTATATTTGATTTAGGCTTGATTGAATCAAATTCAATTGGTTTATTTGATAGGCCAAGTGCAAGGAAGAACTAGTCCTAGTCTAACAAGAACTTGAGTGAACCAAATTTTTTAATTTGATTAGAAAATAAATCAAAAATAAATTTAATTTATTCTAATTTCAATTAGTCCTTAAATAGATTAGGGTCTTATTTAATTGGGTTAGATTACTCTTATTTTTATTTAGTTAAAAGATCTTGATTGATCAGGTCAAAACAAGAGTCCTAGTGTGACGTGGACTCCCTATTCCTTGCACCACCTAATCCTCGTGCCCCACCCCTTTCTCTTTGTGTTTTTATGTGAAATTCTCCATGCCCAAAGGCTACTCATGCCCCATTTCTCTCTTCTATTTCTCATACGAAATTTTGTTGCATGACCAAGTCAAAAGGGGAAGTTGATTTTGCTTAGGATTCTATGAGATAGAATTCCTAGTCAACTAAAAGTCCTCCTTCCCTTCATGCCACCACCTCCCTTATTTCTCTCTCTCTCTCTCATATTTTTTTGGGTTTATTTGCATCCTCCCTTGTTGGTCCATGGTAGAAAAAAAAGGTGGGGTGCCCAAGAGTTGGGCGCCCCAACAACTTCATTTATTTGGTCCTTCCTAGTCTAGGTTTCTAACCTAACTTAGACTCTAAATATATCTTTATTTAAAAAGAATTTTTTATTAAAATTTTCATGGATTTTAGACATTTGAGAGTTCTCTTTATTGTAGAAAAATCAAAGAAAAATTCATCTGGGTCAGGGAGATATTAAAAACATGAATCAAGATGTCTAGAAAAGGAACAAAGAAGAAGAAGAGGGTCTTCTTCTAGGGTTTTTGTTCTAGATCTCTTCCTCCCCTTTTCTGAGCTTTTGAGAGGTATCTCAACATCACAAATCTTCTTCTCTTTCTTTTGGTATTTTGGTGTATCCAAGTTTTGAAGAAAGAAGCATCGGATCGATCATCGAAGAGAGATCAGCATAGTGCTAGCATACTGTGCTGATTTCCTGCATCAGGATCTCTGATCATGTTCGTGGGCTCTTGTGGATGACTCCTACATGCCAGATGTATGTGTAGCTTATTTCTTTATTCTCAAGCCTAGATCAGCAAGTTAGAACATCTAACTTGCTTAGGTAACAGATCCAATCTATTATTTTATAGCTGCATTGGATTAAGTATAGATCTAGGTTGATATGATTAACCTTTTATTTATTATTTAATTTTTTTAATTTTTGATTTAAATACCATGCAATAATAATATAATAAGATCTTAGATCTAAAATATTTTAGATTAATTTTGATTGATTTTAATCTTTTGCTGTCTAATCTTGAAAAAGTTTCAAGATCTAGTCCTGAAACCCTAGATCTGGTTCTTTCAATTGGTATCAGAGCCTAGGTTCTTATTACATGATTTTTGTGCATGTTTAGATTATTTTCTAGATTAGATCTAATTTATAATCTAATTATTAAATCTAAAATTAGAAAATTTAGATCTCATGAACTGTCATAAGGTTGTCTTGTTGTAAGGTTTATCCCTTACAGTGAAAAGGTTGTCCTAGTTCGTGATGATCTATCTCTAATCATAAATTTATTAGATTTGATCTAATTTTATTTATGATTTAAAAAATTTAAAATAACTTTAGATCTAAAAATAAAATATTTTAGATTACACAGACTACCATAAGATTGTCCTGTTGTAATGTTTATTCCTTACAGTGGATAGGTTGTCCTAATACGTGCTGATCTAAAATATTGATCATAAAATTTTAGATTAGATCTAATAGTTTTTATCATCTGATTAAAAATATTTTAATCTAATTTTAATTATCATAAATATGTTAGATTTGATCTAGAAAGATTTATGATTGATTATTATTAAAATTATTTCAATTACAAGAGCCTGTTTAGATTAGATCTAAAGTAGTTTTATGTTTATTTTACTTGCATATTGATTATGAATCATGTTGTAAAAATATTTTACAAATATAAAAGTTATTTTTAAAAAGTCAAACCCCAACCCTCAGCCCAAAACTTAATTATGAATTAAGAAGTTGTATGATTAGGTTCTAAGATTATAAATTGAAGATCCTATGACACAAATCATAACACATTGGGTTAATGAGTTAGTAGGGATTAGGTCCACTAATTGGGTTAGACCTAAGATTAGATTAAAGAATGGACTTAATTAGAGAATTGACTAAATCTAATCAATTATTGTCTTAGATTAGATCAAAAGTTCTCTAGATCAATTGCAATAGTTGTAGTTGGTCAAGTCCATGTCTTTAACAAGAACAAAATGGACTTGATTCCTGGCTAAGAGGTCTAGCTCGAACTATTAAGATCATCTAATCAAGACTAATTAAATCAGTTGGTGTCTAAGATAAGTTTGGCACATATAACTAATGGTTTTTAATTGGCAGCCCACTTACCTGGCCATTTTTTATGGTGTCTAAGGTAAGCTTTAGCAAACTCTTCCATCGATCTCACTTACCTGGCCTTCTTGGTGAGATTAAGTTTTGATCAGATCACTTGATAATTTGAGTTGATCTATGTCAGCTAGGCAAATCAGTATGACTAATTTAGGTGCTCCTAGACTAGCCTAATAGTGGTCTCTCTTAATTTGACTTGGTGAAGCTAGTGAGAGGATCATGATAAGCTGGTTAATCTTAAAAGAAAAATCTAGTTTTTTGGATCAGGTTCATTCAAATCTGATTGGATCAAGAGAGATATTTTAAATTATTTTTTTTTGAATCCAGATTAGATCTAAGATATTTCAGATCTAATTTGATAGATCTAATAAAATAAAATAAAAATAAATTAAATTAGATTTAGTTTTGTATCTTGTTGTTGGGTAATCAGATTACCCTATGATGATCCTGCTGATTGCCTAAGGTTCTGGATCTAGCCATGCAAGTGCTTGGCCTCTACCAGTATCCACTCTAGCTGGATCTAGAGATCTTCTCCTTCTTTATCACTTCTCCAAATATCAGATCTAGATCTAATTTGAAGAATCTTCAAAACTCCTTTTGAAGATTGGGTTTCGTCTCTTATAGCAGTGCTGCCTTCTTTCTTTCTCGTCACCTTTCTCTTGCCTGGATCGCACCAAACTAGAGCCCAAATCTCCTTGGGCATGGAGAGGAAAGAGGGGACCTAAAGATGGCATGGAGGAGGGAGAGGGGTAGCCTTGTGGCATGGACAAAGATCTAAGCTCTCTGAAACTAGGCATAGATAGGGTTTATATAGACCCAATTGCGCTAAGCAGTGCCACATCATCCCGGCCAATTATGTTGCTTTGTGCAATTAAATCTAAATCTGATTGATGGGATGACATCACCTGATCCAATCAGATAAGTGCCCCTCTAAATCATCCTTAGATGGTGCCTAAGACTAGTCAAAGTTTAATCTTTGGTGCCACCTAGGTAGAAACCCTGAAGTAACTGGAGTCCCATCTGTATGGGATTCCAAGAGCCTCTATCCATGGGCGCACGCCTCCCTAGGCATGCACCCCTAGTCCACCTACTTTTTAGTAGGTTGACTAGTCCAAAATCAATCTCCTATGGGTGCATGACACATGGGCAGATCTCTAAGTGTCAAAGGTCAACGTTTGACCAAAGTCAAAAGACAAGAATTAGCAGGTGATGGAAAATGGCTGGTGTTATCTCAAATTTATCTCATAAATTAAGACAATCCTTTTCTAACTTAGCCAAATTTCAGTCAGACTAAGTAAAGGTACTTGAGTGAGTGCAAACATATTTGGCTCATTCGAGATAATTTAAAATTATAATTGAAGGATAACATTAGGCTCAATCATGTGCTAGCATGATTTTCTTGAACCTAATTGAATCATATTCAAATCAATTGAACTAGATTAGTCCAATTGATGATATCCAGATTCATACCCTTATTTGTCTGATCCAGTTAGGTTCAGTTCCATATGGTAATGAGATATATCATGATCTCTATCATCGACATCACCAAAATACCTTTCGATGGATCAAAACTTTTCTGATTCAGACAATTAGAATGAGCGATCATCCAAATCATTCTAATTGCTCACCAAATCCACTAGTGACACTTAGCAATATATGGTGGCAACCCATCAAAACTAAAAATGAACCTCTCGGTGTAGTTACATATGTGATTAAGTTCTTCCATTTTGAGCCCTAATTAGATTAGGGTTAAGGTGAACTTGCCAAACCCTAATTTCTATCATATGATTTAATTATTTGATTCAAGTCCGATGTGAAAACCTTAATAGAAACTTTTTCTATTATTGTACTCTGCCATGGCCATGGGCTTATGGACTTGATTCTCATGATCATCATAAGGCTGCTCCTCATCTACCGAGGTAGATAGATTTTCTCTTGGTGCGATCCAATTTCTACAATGAACATGCTATAGCCAACATACACCTCAGGATTTTGAATGGCTAGAAGGCCGAGTCATGGTGTAGTCAAACTATAACATCCTCAGGATGAACTACCGATGCACCTCAGATAAAAAAATTAGACACACCAATGCAGCTTCGAGCCAGTCATCGATGAGAAGGTAGACTTTCTTATTACTGCTCGAGATGGTCATGCTCAATGCCCTCATTCTCTAACGAGTACATATACTCTCACTCCAGTGTCTCTACATCGTAGACTAAAGACTCATCTACTTATAAAAAAGTGATTGTACACCAACCTTCCAGATCAATCACCATCCTCATGATGATCCTACGGTCGGGAGCATTTTATGAGTTAATAATGAAAATTCATGTCTTGAATTTTCAACTCTTTAAAATAAGAATTATCATTACCATTGACTCAAGAGATGTATCACAGACACTAAATACATATTATGATAGAAATAACTTATTTTATTATTTATAGTCAAAATTATAATTTTGTCCTTAGAAGTATATAACAAGTGTCAGCCAATTCTGGCTTCTAGGGCAAACATATCTAACAAACTTCTACTTGACCTAAAGCCAATTGGCTCTCAATCTAAGTCGCATCATCTCAAGAAGGGCTTCGATCTTCTGCTGGACCAACGGCTTTGTAAGTGGGTCTGCCACATTGTCTACGGAGTTAACTTCTTGACCTCGACATAAACCTTCTTGAGGTAATCGTGGATGAGGTGGTATCACCGCTCGATGTGCTTGGATTTTTGATGAGACCTCAACTCCCTAGCAAGGACTATGGCATGATTGTTGTCGCAGTATAGAGGAATGGCATCTGATAGCATCACTCAAATCTCTATAGCAATCTTCTTGTACCAGAATGCCTCCTTCATAGCTTCTGATGCAATGATGTATTCTGCTTCCATGGTGGGATCTACTATCACTGTCTACTTGAAACTTTTTCAGCTGACAACTCCACCATTGCACACAAATAGACTCCCAGATGTCGACTTTCGATCACATACATCGGACATAAAATTCGAGTCTGTATACCCTTGGACTTGGAGTTCTCCATTACTAAAAACCAACAACATATCCTTAGTTCTTCTCAAGTACTTAAGGATATATTTTATAGAAGTCCAGTATTCTTTATCTAAATTCGATTGATATCTGCTCATGATACTCACAGCATGGGCTGTATCAGATCGTGTACATAATATGGCATACACGAGGCCCCTATTGCTGAAGCATAAGGGATCTTGCTCATGCATTCTATTTCCTTAGGTGTGCTAGGGCACATCTTCTAGGAAAGATGAATGCCATGTCTGAAAGGTATCAAACCTCTCTAAGAGTTTTCAATGCTAAACCTCTTTAGCACTTTCTCTATGTACATCTTCTATGAGTGTCCTAGCATCCTATTTGGTCTATCTCTATAGACCTTAATTTCTAGAATGAAGGATGCTTCTCCTAGGTCTTTCAAGGAGAATTCTTTGGATAACCTCATGTTAACTATGATCAACATGAGAATATCATTCCCAATAAGGAGGATATCATCCACGTACAATACGAGGAAGACAACAGTGCTCCCACTAACCTTTTTGAAGAGACATGGTTCCTCCTCATTCTTAATGAAAATGAGCATTTTAGTTTTGAGATGCTTGCTTAAGTCCATATATGGACCTTTGCAGCTTGCATACTTTATGATCAGCATCACTGGATGTGAAACCTAGCGGTTGTTCCATATAGATATCTTTCTCAAGATATTCATTTAAGAATGCCATTTTTACGTCCATTTGCCATATTTTAAAATCAAAATAGACTGCAATAGCAAGCAATGTGCGGATGGATTTCAGCATAGTTACTGGCAAAAAGGTATCCTGATAGTCAATGACTTCATGTTGACTATACCCTTTTGCCACTAATCTAGCTTTGAATGTCTCCATATTTTCATCTGCACCAATCTTTCTCTTGTAGATCCATTTACACCCAACAGGTACTATACATTCTGGTGGATCTATTAAGGTCCAGACTTGGTTTGAGTGCATCGAGTCAATTTCTAACTTCATTACCTCTAACCATTTCTCGGAGTCAATATCCGATATCACCTTATTAAAGGTTTTGGGATCATCACCATGAACCCTATTACCTACGAGGAACATTTTCTCTACTTTCTCTGAAATAATACCTAAGTACCTATCAGAGGGATGAAAAATCCTTTTCAATCTATGAGGTGGACGAGGTAGTGTTTGTATTGGCTTAACCTGATTTGGTTCCATTTGGTCCTTAGCTCGTTGCTCTTGTGAGACTTTCTGCTCGAGCTTGATCTACTTTCCAATGCCGCTATCATGAATAAACTATTTTTCAAGAAAGATGGCATGTCGACTCATAATCACATTACGATCTTCTCAAATGTAGAAATAATATCCTAATGACTCTTTAGGATATCCTATAAATTGAGCTCTAAAGGACCTAAAGTCTAACTTGTCTATGTGTTGTCTTTTGACATGAGTCGGACTATTCCAAATTCTGAGATGACTCAGACTTGATTTCTTACCATGCCATATCTCATACGGTATGGTAGGAATGATTTTAGAAGAAACCCTATTCAGTAAGTATATTGCAATTAATAGACTGTGTCTCTTAAGAAAATTAGGAAGATCTGTGAAGCTCATCATAGATCGAACCATATCTAATAGGGTTCGGTTCCTCCATTCTGAAATTCCGTTGAGTTATGGTGTGTAGATGGAGTCCATTGAGAGACTATGCTATTTTTCTAAAAGAGGAGATCTGTACGAATGTGCCCTCTTCGACTACCATCTGGTTTAGACTTAATATTAAAAGATTATTATTATGTGCCTACAACAAGCAGGAATTTGATTTCTATTTCATGCCTAGCACTAGAAGCTATGTAATTAGTTTTCTTAAGGATCATTGTAACATTCTTTATGAAAGAAATAAAATTGCAAGTGGTTTTCTTATTAACGGTCTTTATCGGTTACATATTGATGTATCTATTTTTAATATTGAGCAAAATGTGAATGACATGAAATGACCTAGGAATAGTCCAAATGAAAGGTATCTATGGCACCTAAGACTAGGTCATATAGTAGAAGATAGGGTTAACAAATTAGAAAAAATCAAGCTATTGAGTTCGTTGACTTTCGAGTCATATCCAATTTATGAATCTTGTCTTCATGGCAAAATGACTAAGCTCCCTTTTGTGGGATATGGGGAAAGGGCCACAGATTTTCTTACCCAAGTACATACTGATTGTGCGGCCCATTTGATGTGCTGGCTAGAAGCAACTTTATCTACTTCATAATCTTTACCGATGATTTATCTAGATATGGGTATGTGTATCTTATGAGACACAAGTCTGAAGCTTTTGAGAAGTTCAAGGAATTCAGACATGAAGTAGAAAAGCAAACTGAAAAACCCATTAAGATTCTTTAATCAGATCGAGAGGTGAATACTTAGTTGGAAATTGCTGGACTAATCTTCA
>QRFJ01005714.1:0-36064 GCA_006176705.1 Cocos nucifera
AGGCTCCGATCTCGAGTCTTGCTCTCGTCAGGATGGGGTTCCCTTTCTGTTCCTAATGGGCTGTGGGGGCGCATCCGGGACCTCGTCCTCGCCTCTTCCCTATCTCGTTTTAGAGTGAACGAGGCCTCTCGACCTTGCTCGCGTTAGGGATGAGGTTTCTCCTCCTGTTCCCCAAGGGTGTGGGGCACATGCGGGGACCGTACGTCCTTTGCCTCTCCCCCCATCTGGTCCTTTGTGGATTCGGCCTTTCAACTTTTGCTCACGTCTTAGGACGAGGTTCTCCTCCTGTTCCCAACGGGCTGTGGGGGCATTCATCGGGACCGGCGTTCCTCGCCTCTCCCCCACATCCGCGTCCTTGAGTGGACGGGGCCTTCGACTCTTTGTACGCTAGACGAGGCATTCCTCCTCCTGTGTTCCTTAGCTCGGCTGTGGCGGGCACATGAGGACCGTCGTCCCTCGCCTCTCCCTCCAATCCCATCCTTTGTGGATAGGGGCCTTGGCTTTGCTGCTTCATGCTAGGCGAGAGTTCCTCTGTTCCTACCGACTGTGGGGGCACTGAGGCGACCGTTCGTCCCTCGCCCTCTCCCCATCCGTCCTTTGTGGTATGGGGCCTCGACTCTTGCTCGCGCTAGACGAGGTTCTCCTCCGCTATCTACGCGGCTGACTGATTCTCCTGTCATCGCATTAGTTTCGCATCCAGAAATGATTTTCATTGAGAGGGGAAGTTTTACCGGAGCAAAGCTGATCGCTAGCGCCATTTCCGTTCGAGGGTTGTCGGGGGTGTTGTGTCCTCGGAGTTCCCTCGGGCAGCAAGTCCCGTCCGGACGACCTCTCTATCTCATGCCGGCCTTCTTAATTTGGAACTGCTTCTCTTTGACTTTTGTCGCTGGGGGACGGACAATCACCGATTGTAGCTAGTCCTAGGCTCCTCCCCGGGGTGGCGTTGATGACGCCGCGAAGGCGGCCGACCTTCTTGTCTTTTCCAGTTACGGCAGCGCCTTAAGCCGATCTTCCTCCTGCTTCAGGACCGACGTCGGAGGGGGAATTTTATCCCGTCGTCCCTTTTTGACTCGAGCTCTCCAATCTCATCTTGGAGCTGAACGTATTCCTCAGTGTCGTGGCCCAGTTGGTCGCGATTGGTAGGAGGGCATTTACTTGCCTCGCCGCACGTTTGGGGGTTGAGGCCGTTAGTCCTTCAGGTCTTGGCGGCTGGCTACAACTCGTCGAGGATTTCGAGTTGGAGAGAGCTTTGGTCGTAGCTGCGAATCTTTCGGGAGGAGGATTTCTTCGTCGCCTCTTCTGTCGGGGCTTCCCTTTGCGGTGAGCTCAAAAGTTCGGGCTTCGCTTGCGTGAAGCCTTCCATTTCCGCTTTTTTCCGTGAAACTTCCTATGGGAGAACTTTCATTGCTTCTTTGTCCGAATCCGCGTAGCTCGCAGAGACGGGGGTCGCGCTTTGCTTGCCCCGACTTTTATCGCACCGCTCCGTGATTCGTCTCTGGCGACGTACTTTGAGGGGGAGCTCTCGGCCTCGATCGCCCTTGGGGCGGGTCTCCCAGAGCGCCCCGAAACTTTCACTGGGTAGATATCTGCTGCGGAGTCTCGGAGTCCTGATGCCGAACTTCATTCCGCGGGGGGCTTCATTCCGTCCTTGCCGGCCGCCGAACTTCATTTGGAGGTTGAGCTGAGGAGTTCGGCTTTCCACTGAACTTCATTTCGCCTTGATCGACGAGGCTTTGGGGGGAGCTGCGGCTTTTCTTCGAGCCGAACTTCATTCCGCCTTTTCCCGCGAGCACTTGACCGTGGGGAGAACTTTCCCGCTTGCTCTTGTTTCGGACGAGTGCTCGGGCGAGCTCGCACGGGAGCTCGGCTTTTCTTGCCCAACTTCGTTCCGCCTCGGGATGAACACTTTGGTACGGTGGTTCCTTTGGAGGGACATACTGGAGCGTGAGTTCGACCTCACTTTGCACCGAACTTCGTTTGCTTCCCTGCGAAAGCTTCCGTGGGAGGACTTCATACTTCTTTGTCGGAGCTTCCTTGATGACGGGACTCATGGGTGGGTTCGGGGCCTTCCTCGCGCCGAACTTCATTCCGTCTTCGATGGAGCGGAACTTTGCTCTCACCGTTTCTTCTTTCGGGGTGATTGGGCTCTGTCCGTATAAGGCTGATCCTCGCGCCTCATGGCGGGCTGTGCTGGTGGAGTCGCTACCGGAGGCTGCTGTTATAGCGCTGCAACGCTCCGTGAGGCCGACGGATCTGTCGGTACAAGCAGGACCGAACTGCTTCACATCCATCACGGTGCAGTGTAGGAACCTAGGGCCGCCGCGGGCAGAAGCAGGAACAGACGGGCCTGGACGGATCGGGATCGCGGAGCGCCGTCGAGCGCCGTGCCGAAAGCTCTCTGGGGTGGCGTTTTTCTATTTCGGAAGAGAAAACGGAAGATCTCAAATGAGGAAGAGAAGGCGTAGCGGAGCACTCCTTTAGAACAAAGGGGAACCGAAGGTTCAGTCCCTTCTTCCCAGTGCCAAATCTGTTGGTGCAGAAACTGGTCATCGCCGGAGGTCGCTGGAGTCGAGGCCGCCGAGGTCGCCGCCGGGGACCTGCAAAACAAAGTCCCGTCCGGAGCTGGTGGGGGGTGGCTCCGGCAGGACCCTCCGACGCTCAAGTCAGCTCTGGGCCAACAGTAATGGAGTGCTCGGGAATGAGTTCCTGAGCTTAGAGAAGAGGAGAAGAGCTTAGAGATCAGAGAGCTTAGCCTTCAGAGAGCTTAGAGATCAGAGAGCTTAGCCTTAGTGTTGTCGGGAGGATTCCTTTATATTAGTGGAGCTTGATGGTGACAACTGCAGCCGCGTGCTGCGGACCGCCGAGGTTCGACGGAGTCAGTCTCACGGGATGGTGCCGTGTGCGGCGGATTGAGGGTGACAGCCATCGCCGCCTGACAGTGGGTCGGCGGATTGAGGGTGACAGCCATCGCGCGCCTGATTGGTTGATGGTTGCAGAGCTTGCCAAATGAAGGGTTGAAGGCCTTCCGTCGTGTGCCCTTTCGAGGAGTTCGGGCTCCTGAAGAGGAAGATAGGAGGGAGTTCGGCACCCATAGGCGTCTGACTGGGAGATATGCAGCTAAGGCTCGTCCGCTGAAGAGTTCGGCTGCTGAGAATCCGATGCTCGCGTTTGGGGTTCGGGCCGGCTGTTGGACTTCGGCTAAGGCTGGACACTTGAGAGTTCGGTAGGTGCTCGGTGCGTCCGAACGGTTTCGAGGAGGGGGACAGTGAGGGTCGGCCGAAGTTAACGACTGTGAGGAGTTCGGGCTCCTGAGTGACGACCGCTTGGGATTCCCTAAAGCCCGTCCGCTGAGGAGTTCGGCTGCTGAGAGGACTTCATTGAAGCTCGGCCGCTTGGGATCGCGTCCGAAGGAGTTCGGCCGCTGAGAGGACTTCATTGAAGCTCGGCCGCTTGGAGTCGATCCGAAGGAGTTCGACCGTGGGGAGTCTGAAGGAGTTCGGCCGTGGGGAGTCCGAAGGAGTTCGGCCACCCAGGAAGTTCGGTCTCGACGCTGGGAGTCCGGAGAACCTCGGGAGCGAACCAGTTCGGAAACAAACCTGCTTGGGATAGGGAGAAGCTCGGCCGCTGGGAGTTCGGCTGAAGCCCGTCTGCCGAAGCTCTTCCGCGGCTACTGGTTACATTGGGCTGAGCGTCGGGCCGGGCTTCGGCAGGAGCGGGATTTATCCCCAACAGGTCCCATAAAATTAATACCCTAAACATCAAAAATTTCACACACAAGAATATTGTTTAAAGGCATTTCATGTCTTCTAGAGAGATTTCCAGTTCTTTGACAGCGGTCACATGAAGAGACATAAGTATGAGCATCTTTAAATAGAGAGGGCCAATAAAAACCTGATTGAAGAATCTTATAAGCTGTTCTAGTTGGGCCGAAATGTCCTCCTGCCTTTCGGTCATGACAATGATGCAGAATTTTCTCCATTTCTTCCTTTGGAATGCGTCTTCTAATGACCTGGTCTAAACAACACTTATACAAGAAGGGTTCATCCCAAAAATAATATTTAACAATAGATAAGAACCTCTTTTGTTGAAAAGAAAGACCAAGTGAAAAAATCTTACCAACCAAGTAGTTAATAATATCAGCATACCATGGAAATGTTCTACCTGATATAGCATAGAGGCGTTCATCTGAAAATTCCTCCTTGATAGGGCAAATATCTAATTCCTTCTCTATGATATTTTCCAGTCTGGAAAGGTGGTCAGCAACTGAATTCTCTATGCCCTTCTTGTCCTTAATCTCCAAATCATACTCTTGTAGCAAAAGAATCCATCTAATCAATCTGGGTTTTGCATCTTTCTTGGTAAGGAGATGCTTTAGAGCTGCACGATCGGTGTATATAATAACTTTAGATAAAATAAGATAAGAATGAAATTTGTCTAATGCAAATACTACTGCCAGAAGCTTCTTTTCAGTGGTTGCATATTTTTGTTGAGCTTCAGTCAAAGTGCGGCTAGCATAGTATATAGTTTGAAAAATCTTATCCTTTCTTTGATCAAGTACTGCTCCTATGGCTGTGTCACTAGCATCACACATCAACTCAAAAGGTAGGGACCAATCTGGTGCTACCATAATAGGTGTTGTGATCAGCTTCTCCTTGAGGGTGTTGAATTCCTGCAAACACTCATCAGAAAAATGAAAAGAAACATCTTTATATAATAATTTAGATAAAGGTTTAGAAATTAGAGAGAAGTCTTTTATAAATTGATGGTAAAATCCAGCATGCCCCAAAAAGCTCCTAATAGCCTTAACTGAGGTCGGTATGGTAACTTTTTGATCACCTCAAGCTTAGCTCTATCCACTTCAATACCTTTATATGAAATCTTATGGCCTAACACTATGCCTTCTTGTACCATCAGATGATACTTTTCTCAATTTAAGACATGATTAGTATCCTCACATCTTTGTAAAACAAGAGATAAGTTATGCAAGCATTTATCAAATGTGGATCCAAAGATAGAAAAATCATCCATAAATATTTCAAGAGAATTTTTAATCATATCATAAAAAATAGCCATCATGCATCGTTGAAAAGTAGCTGGTGCATTACATAAATCAAACGACATTCTTCTAAAAGCAAATATACCATAAGGACATGTAAAAGTAGTTTTCTCTTAATCCTCAAGTGTTATGGCAATTTGATTATAACTGGAATATCCATCTAGAAAGTAGTAAAAATCATGTCCAGCTAACGTTTCTAATATCTTATTAATGAATGGAAGAGGATAATGATCTTTTCTAGTTGCATCATTTAATTTTCTATAATCCATACATACTCTCCATCCAGTAATAGTTCTAGTAGGAATTAATTCATTATTATCATTTTGAGCTATAGTAATCCCACCTTTCTTAGGAACTACTTGAATAGGACTCACCCATGAATTATCGAAGATAGGATAAATAATACCTGCATCCAGTAGCTTGATTACCTTCTTTTTGACCACTTCTTGCATCTTTGGGTTGAGTCTTCTTTGGGGTTGGACTGTAGGCTCATAGTTGTCCTCCATGAGAATTTTGTGCATACAAATTGAGGGACTAATTCCTTTGATGTATGCTATGGTCCATCCAAATGCCTTTTTGTGTTTCTTTAGTATTTTTAACAACTTCTCTTCCATTAAATCTATCAAAGAAGAAGAAATAATAACAGGTAAGTGTGATGAACCTTTCAAGAAAACATATTTTAAATGAGAAGGAAGAGGTTTACGTTCAAGAGTAGATGGCTCTTCAATTGATGTCTTTGAAAAAGGAGTGGATGATCTTTCTAATTCTTCAAATTGTGGTCTGTATGTGCATGGAATATATGGTCTGACCTTTAACAATTTTATGCATTCTATTTGCCTTTCATCTTCAGTTGAACCCTCTTGTGATTGGACAATGCAAGCTTCAATAGGATTCTCAAACCTATTTTTTAGAAAATACTCATGCACTAAATTGTCAATATCATCTATACAAAAATAAGTTTGATTATCATTGGGATGTTTAATAAATTTAAAAATATTAAAAGTAACTTGTTCATCTTAGACTCTAAGAATTAATTTTTCTTATTGAACATCTATTAAAGCTCCTCCAGTAGCTAAAAAGGATCTCCCTAAAATAAGGGGTACATCATAATCTTCTTTCATATCAAGAACAATAAAATCAATAGAGAAAATAAACTTATTTACCTTTACCAAGACATCCTCCACTATACCTCTTGGATATTTGATGGATCTATCAGCTAATTGAAGAGTAATAGTGGTAGGCTTCGGTTCTCCTAGACCCAGCTTCCTGAAAATAGAAAAAGGCATGAGATTAATACTTGCTCCTAAATCATATAAAACTTTATCAAAACTACAATCACCAATAATGCAAGAGATAGTAAAACTTTCTAGATCTTTTAGCTTCTATGGTAATTTATTTTGAAGTATTGCTAAGTATTCTTCATTCAAATTTATTCTCTCATGCTCCTTCAGTTTTTTCTTATTTGTTAGAATTTCTTTGAGAAACTTGGCATACCTGGGCATTTGAGTGATAGCATCTACAAAAAAAATATTAATATGTAAATTCTTTAATATTTTGAAAAAGTTAGAAAATTTCTTATTTGGATGCTGTATTTGTCTCTCTGGGAATGGTAGTGACGGCATGTAGGGCTTCACATTTGGATCGATAAATTGTATACCTAGAGACCATCCATCTACTGGTTATTTTGGTGACTGATGAATTTTAGTTGATGGTTCCTTATTTATAGTTGGCTCTTCAGTCTCTTTCTTCTAATGTGGTTTCTCCAACTTTGTACCACTTCTTAGAGTGATAGCATTGACTTGCTCCCTTGAATTGGTCTCCGTGTTGCTGGGCAAGGATCCCTAAGGTCTCTTGGAGATTATCTTAACCATTTGACCTATTTGCATCTCCAAGTTTCGAATTGCTGCTACTTGGTCCTGTCTAAGTTTGGCTTCTAAATTTTTTATAGTGGCTTCTTGGTTTTGCATAAATTTGACCATCAGCTCTTCCATGTTGGACTTCTTTTCAGGTACTTGGAATCCCGAGGGTGGCTGTTATGCTGCATTTTGATTACTCCACGAAAAATTTAGGTGCTGCCTCCACCCTTGATTGTATGTGTTGGAGTAGGGATTGTTTTGTTATAGCTTAAAAAAATTACCAACATAATTAGCTATATCAGTTGCTTTAGCAAAAAGATTATCTGTCTGGCAATTGCTCGTATCGTGTCCTCCTCCACACAGGTCACAGGTGATGCTCTGAATATGCATAGCTATTCCCTTCAAGTTGTTGACTTTGGCTCTAAGGGCTGCAATTTTAGCTAGTAAGGTTGGCATGCAATCTACTCCCTGCATAGCTGCTGGTCTTTTTGGCATCATGCATTCTGTCTGCCACTGATAGCTATTTGATGCCATCTCATCGATCAGATCGAAGGCTTCTTCCTCCATTTTTTGGTTAATGGTTCCTTCTGCTGCTGCATCAATCATAGAATGATTAGTAAGAGATAAACCATTATAGAAAGTTTGTACCTAAAGCCATACGGATAGTTGATAATGTGGACATCTCCTCAGCAGTTCCTTGAAATGCTTTCAGGCCTCATATAGTGTCTCCATGTCCATCTGCATAAAAGAAGTGATATCGTTGTGCATCTTAGCAGTCTTGGAAGGTGGAAAGTACTTGGCTAAGAATTTTTGGATTAGGATATCCCAAGTTGTGATAGAACCTATAGGAAGAGAATGAAGCCAACTTTTAGCTTTGTCCCGTAAAGAGAAAAAAAATAACCTTAATCTAATAGCATCATCCGACACCCCATTAATTTTAAAAATATCACAAAATTCTAGAAAGTTAGAATATGGGCATTCGGATCATCATGCACGTGTCCACTGAATTGGACAGTTGATTGAATCATCTAGATCATCACCGATTTTATTTCGAAGTTATTTGCTCGTACAGGTGGTCTCCTGATGCTTGAAGCTGCATCGACTATAGATGGTGTGATGTAATCATTTAATGGATGATGTACTGATCGAATAGCTTCATGCTGTTCTTCGGTCGCCACATCCAATCTTAGATTGATGTTGTTAGGATCTTTAGCTGCCATATTTCTTTCTTATTGTAGTCTTCTAATGGTTCTTTCAATTTTTGGATATAAAGATAGTAAGTTACTATGTCCAGTACGTGTCATGCACTGAACAAAAAATTTTTAAAAACAAAATAATAATAAAAATTAAAAATAAAATTCTAAAGTAAAGCTAGGATCAAAATTTCAATATTGTTTTAGACACAATCCCCAGCAACGGCACCAAAAACTTGATGTATGCTAATCTATAGCTATGGCAAGTGCATCAGTCGATCAAGTAATAAAGTAAATAAGTAGAGTATCATCCCTAGAGGATTGAAAAATAAGTACTGAAAAACTCTTTCCTATGCATTATTTAGAAGACCGATTTATGAGAATAAGAAATTAAAGAATAAAATAAAGAAATAATTAAAAAATTTAAGAAAATAGAGAGAGTGTAATTATTAGGGTTTTAAACTTAAGAGCAATATATTACTAAGGCAATCGGATTCACCAACTCGATCAATATAATATTCAGATTATTAGATTAATTTTATTTCATATGACGGTGGAGTTTTCTAGTTTATTCACTATCCTTTGGTCCAGGTGTAGCAAAACTATCAATATTTATTAATTATCCTTTGGTCCAGGTGTAATTTAAATAAATATTAATGCATTAAGTTTTGTAAAACCCTCTAATTAAAATATATTGTGTCCAAAGCGCACTAAAATTTCTGCATACATATGAATTCTAATTTGATTCATAATATAAGGTATATAATCAAGAAGCAATAACATAGATATACTTGGTCCGTAACATTTATGTTCATCAGGTCAATTAAAAGATAGCCAGTAATCTAAAAGCATTAAGATCAGATTTATATACTCCTCATGAATAAAATTTAAAATTAAAAATAAATCATACTGAATATTGCATCGAAAGAGTGGCCACACCTTAGCCTTAGTATAAGAAAATTTAGTTCATGATAACAAGTTCAAAAACAGCAAATAAAATAAAAAGCATAAAGAAATTAGACTATTTGATTACTGAAATTGATTGTCCGTCGCTCTTGATGTGAAAAACTTGGTGAAGAAGAAGAGAAGCTCCTTGATTGATGTCTTGATTATCGGAAGAAGAAAAGAATATAAAAATTAAAAGTCCTTTCTTTTCTTTCTCTCAAAAATCTCTTTTCTTTTTCTGCCTCTCTCTTCTCTTTCCATCTCTCTCTTCTCTTTCTCTTCTTTTTCTTTTTTTTTCTCTTTTTTTCTTCTTTCTGTCTCTTTTTTTTCTTCTCAGCAACAACAGGTAGCCCTTTTAAATAATCTCGGTGATCTCCCCACCGAAATCCTATTGAAATCAGGTTTAAAACTCTCAAAATAACTCAAAAAGAGTCCTAGATCAATTCTAACCATTGGATGTCGATCAAACGATCCAAAAATCACTCAAAAATCATCTTAAAATTCCAAATCAAGTCAGAATTCATTTAGACCATCGGATCAGCCTTGAAGATCAAATCTGGGCCATCAGATCATGCATAAAGAAGCCTCTGATTCTTAGTTTTAAAGTCAAGATGAATCTCAACCATTGGATCTCGATCGGGAGTTGCATCTGCTGTTCGTTAGCGCATGCATTTCGGCCGTCCGATCAAATCCTAGTGAAAGGCGCCCATTGGATCAAACAAAATTCTTAAATTGCCCTTTGTAGATCATGCGCGAGCCCGGTGTTGTATGGACCACTACATTCTTCAGCCAATTGGAGCGCACTTCTCCATATGAAATCCTTGAAATGCCCTCCAAACGGTCCATCATGTGCCGCAAAAAATGCTGACATCAGCTTTGCATCAGCAGGTCAGTCTGCTGGGTGCGGTCGGACCGGACGGTTTGCTAAGCCGATTTTTCTAAACCAATTTGAACCAAACTGGCTTTTTTTTTTTTGAAATTCAATTTCGGGCTCGTTTGAAGTTCATTTTGTCTGAAATTTATTTCATCTAAACCAGAAAAATAAAATCTTCATATTGATGGCCTTCTTTCCTACATAAGATTAATAAAAGTATCAATTTTTAAAAAAATAAATTAATTTATTTTATAATTTAATTATTATATTTTTACCACTTATCATTTACTTCAAAAATATTTCAAGGATTGCTTCAAATAACTTGAGAGAACTTCATTTGATTATGAGATATTTTAACAGTCTTTTTCTTTCTACAAAAAATAGACTTTGACATTCCTAAAATGTATTAGTATTAAGGTTATGCTCTAATATTTTGTAATAATCAAAATCATTCCTAGGGGCAACACCTAATTTGATTAGAATCCTTTCTAATCGATTTAGGTCCAAACCATGCTAACCCAAATTTAATAATTAGAATCTTTTCTAATTAGCGATCGAATTAAATTTTTTAATTTAATCAAATCTACAAGACAAGATTGACGTCTAATAATGTATCATGGCTATCCTAAAGATATAAAATTTGATAAAAATATCAAATATATCCTTTAGTGGTAAGTTACCATGCAATTCAATCTTTCGATCATACTATATCCCGAATATAACTATGAAAATAGAATCATGTCAAATTCAATTAATATTCATATTTCTCTCAATCATATAATGATGATTTGATTAATAAAATTTTAGAAATCATTTCTAATTTTCATTCTATTTTGATCAAAGTATCTTTGAATCATGATATGATTAGAGCAAGTAGGATGCGACATAGTCTTACTAGAAGTGATCAATTTCTTGTTGACCTACTCATAACCTTCATACACAATCCATTATATCTAGAACACCATGTACATGGCTTAATCATGAATAAGTATGAACCAAAATATAGATTTATGTGCACAAGGTTCTATGGTGGTCTCAGGTCTAAAGATCATTTTCACTACGCCTACTTAGAGAATCATCTTTTGATATGCAAGGCTCCATAAGATGTTCTCTTTAGTAAGTCAATTCAGTAAACTCATTCTCTAATAAGCACCTATATCTTTGTATTAGTATTTCTACGCAAATGATTATAAGATTAATCATCCTCTTCTTCAAGCAAATAAAGAATGTGCTAGTCTTACTGAAAATATTGATCCTCGACTCAATATTCCAATGACTAGGAATATTTTTAGATTAAAATTTTAAGTCTCATTGGCATGATCGCATTATAGCCCTAAAATCATTGTCCTAATCTATGGGGTTCATCATAATCCTAATAATAAATATAATATGCAGCATATGATGAAACAAAAAGTCTTTATTTATTCATGAAAATCATATATATAAGTAGGAAGATCAAAAGAATTTATGTCATAATACAAATTATGATTGGCTTGTAGGACATAATTCTTTCAATCTTTCACTTGCACTAAAGCCAATCATTCTTATACTTTAACCCCATACAATCAACGTGGTGATTGAACTATTGCTGTGGTAAAGCTTTAATGAACGAGTATGCTATATTATTTTTTTGTATCTACTCATTCAATGATTATATCTTATCTTTTGACAAGCTCTCAAACGAGGTAGAAGCATCTTAGAATATGCTTGAATTTATGATGAGATCTTGGTTTCTTTACTTGAGTAACGGCTCTAGTATTATCACAATAAAGTGGCACTGGATGCACGATCTCAAGAACAACACTCAATTTAGAAATAAACTTCTTCATCTAGATAGCTTTCTTGGTAGCTTCACTTACAGGAATATACTCTACCACAGTGATTGAGTCAGCTATAGTCTACTGCTTAGAACTTTTTCAACTCATCACTCTATTATACAGAGTAAAGACATATCTTGAAATGGATTTGCTAGCATCTAGATCTGATTGAAAACTAGAATCAGAATAACCTTCTAGTTTCAACTCAGATCCACCATATATTAGCCAAATACCATGAGTCCTTCTCAAGTACTTAAGAATATTTTTCACGACCTTTTAATGATCCTCTCTTAGATCAGCCTAAAATCTATTTGCTATGCACAAGGCATAAGCAACGTCAGTCTTGGTATATAGCATAATATATATTATTGACCCTATAACCGAAGTATAGGGATTAGAACTCTTTCTATTTCTCTCTTCAGGTATCTTAAGTGATATCTTCATAGAGAGATATATGCCTTGACTCATTGGTAAGTAACATTTTTCACTCCCATCCATGCTGAATCTTTTCAATATAAAGTCTATGTACCTAAATTGGGACAAGCCTAGCATCCTTTTATATTTATCTCTATAGATCAAAAAAAAATCTTTCAAGTCTTTCATGGAAAACTTTCTTAATAGCCATGTCTTGACCAATTATAATATTAGGATATTATTTTCAATGAGAAGTATGCCATCTACATATAAAACTAAGAAGATAATGGCATTTCCATTTGTCTTCTTACATACATAAGGTTCATCCATATTTTTTATGAAGCCAAACTCTTTGACTGTTACATCAAAATAGATGCTCCAAATCCTTGAGGCTTACTTTAATCTATTGATGGATTTCTTAAGCTTGCATACTTAATTTGCTCTCCCACTTGAGATAAATTTTTCTGGTTGAGTCATATAGACTTCTTCCTCCAGATAACTATTAAGAAAAGTGGTCTATACATCCATTTACCAAATTTTATATTATAATTTATAGCTATTGCAAGCAAATCTGAATAGATTTGAGCATAGCTACTGGTAGAAAAGTTTCATCATAATTAATTCATTGCTTTTATCTAAAATCTTTTGCCATCAGTCTAATCTTGTAGGTTTCTACTTGGCCATCTACTCCAATCTTTTTCTTGTAGGTTTCCTCAACTTTGGAAGTCTAAGATGCCCCTTAGCAAGTAACCTAGAAGGCGGAGAGAGTATAAGTGTTTCTATGGCGGGCCGCAAAAAACTGTTAGCATACAGGGAGACTCTTACAAGGAACGGGTGGAATGTGAGCTCGGATTGTATATTTTATGGTACGGAACTGAATCTATTGGTCACTTGTTTTTTGCGTACTATTTCGTGAAAAGCACCTGGAAGACTCTCAAGCTTCAACTTATATTAAGAGGCCGGTGATCATCCTTCTCTCAACTTTGGATTGAGTGGAGGAAGTTCAGCAAAATGGGGAAGAAAGCAGGGGACCAACCGACAGCAACAACTTGTTACGAGATATAGAGAGAATGAAATAACTGTTTGTTCATAAAAAGTAGATGCACCATTTATGCTGTTGTTGTTCAGAAGATTTTGTCTACTTTTCATAGATTGGGTGCCCTTTGTTCTTTCGAATCGGAACCTTATCATGAAGACCTTTGGCGCCGGCTGAGGAATCTGCTGTAGAGAAATAGTCCTTGACCCCGCTCTTGTATTGAAATGAATGTATTCCTTCCCATCCTTCCGCCTATAACCGCTTCTTTCCGTAATTACCTTTAATCGTCTATGCAACGAAGCAGTTGCTTCATTCTAAAATAATTAAATATAGCATTTGTACGTGTCCAATTAATACCCGTTTTGCATATATTCAGCGGATATCAACAGCATCATAATGAATTTGCGAGGACTTCTATATAGGGTTCGATATTTAGTAGTTGGAGATGATTGCAAGACTAGCAAGTAACTTCTTTTTTGCACCTATATTCAGCTCGGCTTTCAAGGATCGAGAACCTATGAGGAATTCATTTAGATACCGGTAGAGATTTGCATTTGAACTCTCTTGGAGGTCGTAGGAGAGACCTGGGAATCAATCTGCCTTGGCCAAATTTGATGGATACAGTATCGAGGGAGTAAGTAGTATACATTGATTAGTATACATTGAGTCTATTTCAGATTTCATGACCTTCAGTCATTTGTCTAAGTCCTTGATAAGAGCACAATAATATCGTTAAGACACCATGTTTATCAGTTTAATTTTGACTTCTTAAATAATTTAAAAATAGATAGTAAATAGTGAATCATGTTGAATCCATAGAGAAGATAGTATTTTAGTTTTGAAATCTTTAATTTTATAAAAAAAAAAATTTAAAAAAAAATTAAAGTTCAAAAATAGAATTATAAGCAAAAATTAAAAGATGTAGAAATTTAAACTTGGTACTAAGATCTACTAGTTAGATCTTAGCATTTACTTGTAATAAAAATAAAGAACAATTAAAAGTAAAAAGCCAAATTTAAATTTATAATTAAAAATAAAAAATATGAATTTAAAGTGCATAAAAATAAATTTTATATTAATTTCAAAATTCATAATTCAAATACATGTAATTAAAAACAAAAGAAAAAGAAATAAAAATTAAAATAGGTGGATCTTGATCATGGATCAACATTGGCATTAAGATGGTATAGAAGACAACTCTTCCTCTTAGCACCATCTACCTCGAAGCATCTATGAACCTAAGTATGCCTCTAACCTAGACCATCACCTTTCCATGACTGAAGACAGATTGATTTGGAGGCCTGGGGTCTTATTTGTAGAGTATTGGATGGGAGGGATCTTTGCTGCAGCCAATATGGGACTATAGAGAAGTTTTGATCGGCAAATATGATGAAATTCCAATAGAAATCAAATTAAAATAGTCTCTGGATACATCCTGTAGGTTTTGGTGAAGTTTGGCCATCAGATCCTCATTAAACGATCCAAAAATTGCTCAAAAACCAATTTAATCAGCTTAGATCAGGTCGGATTTGATTTTGGCCGTTGGATTGTATCAATTGGGTGATTCTAGGCTCTTGGATCATGATCTGGAGTGCTTAAATTAGGCTACAGGTGTTTATTAGCCATTGGATCAGAGTTTGGAGGAGATATGACTATTAGATTATGATCAAGAGCATGTAGAGCCGTCCGATTGCACACAGATGGGAGCTGGAAAATCAAATCAAAATAGGAATCACCCATGGCCGTTGGATCTAGATCAGCAACATTCTGGACAATTGGATCATGCAAAACTATGCTGGTAGACTGCTGTAGATTGATAATTCTATGGACCACAACCAATCAGTGCATGATGTGATCCAAAAATTATGAAAATGCCCTTACTTAGAGGTCTACCGTGAGCCGCGATAAAATTAACGTCGGCCTGATGTTAGCAGCTCATCAAATGGGTTGGCTTGGGTGGCTTGCACTGGCGCATGGGCTAGGCTGGCGGCTTATCTAGGCTGGGCGCATTTGGACGTGCCGGCTTGGCTTGCAGAGCCGGCCGAGTCATTTATTTATTTTTATTTTTATTTTTTTCTTTGAATATTCGTATCGAATCCATTTTAGCTCCATTTTGGTCCAAACTTATTTTGTTGTAATCAAAAAAATAAGCTCTTTCTATTAATTAATATATTTTTTTAAAATAATAAATAAAAATATTTAATTTTTAAAAATAAAGATAAATTAATTAATAAATAAATATTTTTATTGATATTTTTATGGTACTTATCACATCCCTTAACTTAAGCGTTGCTCATCCTTGAGTAATGAAAGAATTTAGTTTTAGATACCTTTAAACTTTAAAATTTTAAATTTTATCAAGTAATTTTTAAAATGGTCATTGATATTTAGTAGAGCATAAATGTGGTATATTATTGGAGTATTAGTACTTATCAATATAAAAATTAAGTAAAGAATATTAAACTTTTTTGAATTTTTTCTAAATTATCCCTATCTTTATCTCGGAATTATCTAAACTTTCATATGTGCAAGTGTATTACTACTTCCGTCCTTCATTTATTGATTTTTTATTCACATTGTCCATTTTTTGATGTGAATATCCTTGCTTGATTAGGCAACAAGATCCAATTATTTGTTAGAAAATTAATATTTTTTTAATTAATTTTTATTTAATTTTTTAATATTATACTACTATTAAGTGCCATAATCTCTTAAGCTTTCTATTTGATCTAGGTAGCGAGTCTTGGGCTAATAACTCCCAAACCAATTGGCTTTAGGACACTAGGTATAAAATATCCCTCGGGCTTACTAGCTTGAATCAAACAGGCTACGAGTTAAGACTAGCTTTATAATGAGCTTCTTTATCCTTTCCATCTTTTGACGCGAAACTTAATGCTTACTTAGGCAAAAAGGCCCAGTTACTAAGTTAGAAGTACTTAAAAACTATTTTACTTTAATTTTTTTTAATATAAAAAAATGTATAGTTATCTTACACAAGTCCATACAAAGTAGACTCTTCTTTGATGCTAGTAGAAAAAATCAAAAGTACTCAAAGAAAAATTATTTATATTCTAAACTTAACTCTTTATTAGATTTTTTTAATACTTAATTCTTCAATATCTCATAAATTCTCTAATCTGTACATCAATTTTTTTTAAAAAAATACTTAGTTTGACTCAATTCTTAAGTAAATTAGATGTTTAAATACTAAATACTAATTTTTTAAAAAATTTTAAAATTTTAAAAATTTTAAAATTTTATTATTCTTTTCCTACCTTAATCGACATTATCCTCAATGGAGAAGAAAAAATAAAAAGTATAATAAAGAAAAAGAAAGAGTACACCTGACTCAGTATGTATTTGTGGTCCAGCATATATCTTTGAAAATTTGGGCTCTTCCTTAAACATATTCAAAATATCCTAAAAAAGTAAATTAAAAAAATTAGATGTAAGAAAACTAAATATTGAGTTGCCTTCTAATAAGCGTTAAGTTTACCATCTTCAGCTAGACACATGGTAGCTTAACTAACTTGTATCAAATATTGAATTGATAAATTCCAATGGTTTTAGATTGCTAATCTCTGAAAGATAGTTTATTTTTCTTTATTGATATATTCATTGTTAATTATGGGAATATAGTTTGTGACCCCATTCTCTAACCCTTATTTGTTAAAAATTTTTCCTATTTGTCATTCTAGAATACTCATATGTTAGGAGTTAAGTTTAATGCAATGGGTACTTGAAGGGTGTCTATAGATGGGTTTAATTCTAGAGGTAAATTAATAAGATCTTATTTAAATAACTCCGTTGATACTTCATTACATGCCTCTAGGTTTTTATAAGAAGAACTAGCTTTTAGGGCTAAAGGGAATAGGACTTCAGGTTTATAGGACTCGGGTAAATCATGTGTTCTCTTTTCTCCTATGTCTATCTTATTTAAATTGGAACCAGCATCAGTACTAGTTTTGAGCTCAAATTCTTTTATGTGGTTAGTTTTAGTACTAACCTCTTCTTCTTTATTTTTATTTTGGCTAGCATCAGTACTAGTCTCTCTTATCTGATCATGGTATGGATCCATAAGAATCCTATAACTTTTAAGTTTAAAAATTATTTTGGCATTCTCTAATTGGAGATTCTTAAGTAGGACATTAGATTGATAATTAAATATAGGTGGTTGGTGGATATTAGGTAGGTTGTTTATAAGATTTATTAACAGTTGGCTCAGTAATTGACCTAGTTCTCTCCTCATATTAGACTCATCTAATTATCCTATTTGAGCTTCTAGCTTGGTGATTGATTATTATTGAGTCAAAATCAGTTGTTGAAGTTGGTTAAATATATCGTCAGTTAGATTGGTCTATTGAGAGGGTAGGTATGATGGCTGATTATAATATGATGGTTGGGTAAACTGACTAGGCTGACCCTTATTGTAGGCATAATTCTGATATTGGGTCTGAGCTTGAGTCTGTTGGGGTATCCAAGAAAAATTATGGTGGTTGCTCTAACCTGGGTTATATATATTTGAATATGGGTCACTAACCGGCTTGGAGTAGCCTTGTGCAATTTGAACTTGTTCTTGAATAAAAGATAAAAATTATGTAGCCATAGGACATTCACTCATATGATGTGTTGGGCTAGCATAGGTTGAACAAATCTCTTGATAATTAGAGGGTGCTATGAATTATGCAGGAGATTATTGACCTAGGGTTAGGAGTTGATCTAATTTTTGGGCAAGAAGGTCCACTTTATTTATCAGGTTCGAATCAGCCTTAGGACTAGATTCTAGATGTTTACATTCATGGATCTCTGCCTAGTTTTGGTAGAAAGATAATGAAGCATGATTAATTGAATTTTCACTTAGGGTTTCAAATAAAGCATAGGTTTCATCCTTACTTTTATTCATGAATGCACCTTCATAGAATACATCTACCATTTATCTATACTGATCTCATAAACCCTAAGAAAGCTTGAACAATTTGCCACTTAGAAAGATCATGGTGTGGGCATTTTTTAATAAGTTTCTAAAGTCTCATCCATGACTCGTGAATTTGTTCCTCTGGAAGTTGAGCAAATCCAGTGATAGCTCGCCTCATGGTGTTGGTTCGGCCAATGAGATAAATTTTTTTAAGAAATTCACTTTGTAATTCAACCCAAGTTTTGATTGGTCTTCCTATTATGCCAAGCCAGTACATGGCTTTGTCTTTTAACGAAAAGAAGAATAGAATTAGTCTAAGGGCATCCTCAGTTAAATTTTGAATCCTCACCATAGAGTAGATTTTTAAAAATTTATTTAAATGCTTATAAAGATCTTCATTGATGTTCTCATAGAACGATGGAAGCATCTGGATTACGGTTGGCTTGATCTCATAGTGGGTAGCGTGAATATTAGATAATTGGTACAAGTTGATAGGTAATAGGTGAAAGAAATAAAGTATTCTTTCATCTGCTTATGTGGTTCTCTAAAATTTTCAGCCATTTGATTATCTGATTCAATATGGTTCAGTCATTTAATTTTATGATTGGGTTCAACTAGATCAGATAAATCGATTATCTATCATATATGTATTAGTACAACCCTAACGTGTGGTTCAAAATTTTTTAAAATTATTTTATTATTTTATTATTTTTTTTAAAAAATAATTTTTTTAATTTTTTTATTATTTTATTTATTTTATTATTATTTTTAATTTAATTTATTTTATTTTATTTTTGAAGGAGAAAAAGAGAAGAGAGAAAGAAGAGTTCTAAAGAAAAAATCCTAAGGAGTTCTAGAGCTAAGAAGA
This sequence comes from Cocos nucifera, assembly GCA_006176705.1. NCBI lineage: Eukaryota > Viridiplantae > Streptophyta > Magnoliopsida > Arecales > Arecaceae > Cocos > Cocos nucifera. The sequence goes on from QRFJ01005714.1 coordinate 18,975, forward strand.
GAGAGAGAGCTCTTGGATTGTTCAAGCTTAGATCAGGTCAGATTTGATTTTGGCCATTGGATTGCATCAATTGGGTGATTTTGGGCACTTGGATCATGATCTTGAGTGCTTAAATTAGGCAAGAGGTGTTTATTAGCCATTGGATCGGAGTTTGGAGGAGATCTGACTATTAGATCGTGATCAAGAGCATGCAGAGCCATCCGATTGCACAGATGCGAGCTGGAAAACCAAATCAAAATAGGAATCACCCATGGTCGTTGGATCTGGATCGACAGCATTCTAGACTATTGGATCATGCAAAACTATGCTGGTAGACCACTATAGACTGATAATTCTCTGGACCACAATCAATCAGTGCACGACATGATCCAAAAATTATCAAAATACCCTCAGAGGTCTATTGTAAGCTGCGATAAAATTAACATCGGCCTGATGTTAGCGGCTCATCGGATGGGTTGGCTTGGGTGGCTTGCACTGACGCATGGGCTGGGCTGGCGGCTTGGCTAGGCTGGGCACGTTTGGATGTGTCGGCATGACTTGCGGAGTCGACTGAGCCATTTATTTATTTTTATTTATTTTTTTAAAAAATTTATATCGGATCCGTTTTAGCTCCATTTTACTTCAAACTAATTTTGTTGTGATAAAAAAAGTAATCTCTTTCTATTGACAAATTATTTCTTAAAAATAATAAATAAAAATATTTAATTTTTAAAAATAAAGATAAATTAATTAATAAATAAATATTTTTATTAGTATTTTTATGATACTTATCGGTCCCTACTTATGATTGCTTTTGAATAAGTCAAAAGATCATCATTCTCAATGATGTAGACTTCATCATTCTCAATGATAAAATCATATCTTATAAGGTGCCTTTCACACTCTCTCTGATCTTCACAGAGGAGATGTGTTATAATTATACCTCATCAATGGGTACATCTTATTAAAAAATATATTTTAAAGCCAATCATCAACCTATTGATGGTTGAGCTAGTTTTGTAATTGTATATAATTTATCATTAATAAAAAATTTATTTTAATTTTTTCATCATAAGTGTATATCTTCTTAAAAACTTTTGTGTTGTGATGAAGTCCTTAGGATTATTTAGAATTGATAAAGAGAGCATTTATCATTTAGTCCTTAAATATATTTGTGATCAAATGATACGTTGTTACCTAGGATGGCAATATTTATTGAGTGTAGGTCATTGCATGCCATATAGGATGGTTGTCCTCTTAATCAAGAAGTGTATTGATATTAGCATGGCATGCAGGTGAGATATAGAAAAACATCATCACTGAATGTGACCAACTTCAACACATTCTACTGTCAAGAATTGCTCTAAAATGATATGGGTATAAGTATCCCTCTGACCTAAGATCACTACGATAACTTGCAAGCAGCTCACTGTGCTTTGGTGCTGGACTATCTGAATTTTTAATTCAGTGATAGAAGATCTTTGGGTATAGTCAAGTACTTATAAAGTTGGTGAGTGAGTCAAGATGGGATTGACCATTCCTAGTTTTAGGAGTTGCGTAAAATTATGTTTTAATTTAGCAAATTCTTGGATAGGATAATCCTTGTGAGGAGTCACAGGATTGATTGCTTTGTAACATTATGGATGCACTATTTCAGGGTTGATAATTTAACTTTGAGTCATCCTAAATATAGAGGTCAAAGGGATGAATTATATTGTAAGCATATTCGAATAGGTTCTAGAATATTACTTTATATACATTTGATCTATTCGAACATCGAGTACTATTGCTAGATGGTCATTCAATTGGTATAGAAATTTTTTTCTATTCTACTGGCTTAGATTTGAACCTATGGGGTTACACATATTAGAGATTTTAATCTACTTCAAATGGTTGATCAATGATTATGAATTGCTCTAGGATCAAACAGTGAATACAATTGATGTTTGATCTAGTGCAAGTATTATAGGAGGATTAATTAGTAATTGGATTGCTAATTGACTCAATTTGATTAAGCATTAGGACTGAGATTGAGTCTAATTGAATGAGATTCAATTTGGTTTGATTTGGACTTGATTAGGTCAAGTCTAATTGGCTTATGGGATAAGCCAATTGCAAGGAAGATCAATTTTCTATTTGATTAGAACTTGTGTACACATAATTTCTAATTGATTTAGGATTTAAATTAGAATTAAATATGATCTAATCAGATTTAAATGAGCTTCTAGTTGGACTAGGATCATTCTTAATTTGGTTGCACCAATCCTAATTTAATTAGATTTAAAATCTTGATTTGACCAAAAAAATAGAGAGACCAGTTGGACTGGAACTCTCTCTCATCCTTTGCGCCACCTCTCCCCATGTCCATGCCCTTCTTTCGAATTTTTGTGTGAAGTTTCTCATACCCAAGAGCCCCACGCATCCCTTTGGAGATGGATTTGGAAATTGGTTTTAACTAGGTCAAAATAAGAAAGTTGTTTTGACCTAGGACTCTATTTGATAAAGTTTTTGATTTCCTAAACTTTATTCATGAAGAAGTGCCTATTATAATCTGATTTGATCTGATTTTGGCACAAGAAAGGAATGATGTTTGCGTGCGTTTCAGGTATCCCATGCCTAGAAAAAGAAGGAGGCATCTAAGAGTTGGGCTCCCTCTATAATTCTCCCTTTTGGACATGCCTTTCTAGGTATTTAACCTAGAGAGATTAAGGCATGGAATTTATAAAGACTATTGAGCATGGGAAAACATCTTGGGCATGGGAATATTAGGTGCAAACACCATTAGGGCATGGGCTTTCTTTAGGACACATCCTTTGTGTGTCCTAGTGAGAAAAAGTAAGAGAGAAAAAAATTGTTCTTCTCTAGGGTTTTTTTTCCTCCCTCTTCCATAAACTTTTGAGAGATTTGAAAGAAAAATCTTCTCTCCCGAGTCCTCCTTAGATTCTTCATCACTTGGAAGGTCCAAGAGATCGAAAGAAGAAGAATCAAGTATTAGATGTGTACCCTAGAAGCCAGATTGATCGACACTTGTAAAATTTTTTCTAGAGATATTTTTATAATTTTGATTTAAAATTAATAAATGAATTATTTATTCTATCATATTGTGCATTAAAGTGTATGTGATACATTTATTGAGTTAACGGACATGATAACACATATTCTCAAGAGTTGAGAATTTAAGGTATGTGTTATCATAATTAACTCATAAATTGCTTCTAATCTAGGATCATCAAAAGGATAGTGATTGATCCAGAAGATCGGTGTATAATCACTTTCTTCAGATAGATGAGTCTTGAATCTATGGTGTGAAAAAATCAGAGCTAGAGTATAGGTACTTATTGAGAACAAGGGCACTGAGCGTGACCATCTCGAGCAGTCAGAAGGGAGTCTACCTTCTCATCGATGACTAGCTCGATGCTGTAGTCATATGTCTGATTCTTTGATCTGAGGTGCATCGATAGTTTATCTTGAGGGTGTTATAGTTTGATTATACCATAACTCGATCTTCTAGCCACTCAAAATTTTGAGGTATATGTTGGCCATAGCATGTTCATTGTAGGAATTGGATTGCACCAATAGGAGATCTATTTATGTTGGTAGAGGAGTAGTCCTATGATGATCATGAGATCGAGTCCTAAAACCCATGGCCATGTTAGTATGAATATAATAGAAAGAAGTTTCTATTAAGGTTTCACATCAGACTCAAATCAAATGATTTATTCATATGATGGGTGTTAGGTTTGACGAGTTCACCTTGACCTTGATCCCGTCGGGACTCATGATAGAGGAACCCAATCACATAGGTAGCTGCACCAAGAGGTTCACTTTCGATTTTGATGGATTGCTATCACATACTACTAGGTGTCATTGGTAGATTTTGGGATCAATTAGAATTGTCTTGATGATCGATGATTCTAATTGTATGAATCAAAAGAGTTCTAGTCTATCGAAAGATGTTTCGATGATGTCGATGATGGAGATCACAACATATTTCATTATCATACAGAACTAAACCTAACTGATCACATAAATAAGGATTTGGGTCTAGATGTCATCAATTGGGCTAAACTAGTTTGATTGATTTGGATTAGATCCAATCAGGTTCAAGAAAATCATACTAGCACATGATTGAGCATAATATTCTTCTTCTGTAGTATTTCTGGTTTGTCTTGACTGAGTCAAATTAGATTGGGCTCATCCAAAAGATCTGTATGAGTTTGTTCTAATTTGATTGGAGCTTGTCCTGATTAGAATAGGATTGTCCTAAAATCATGAGATGAAATTTGGACAAGGCTCACCCGGGAGCCTTGTATGGTTTTGTCTTGATCTAACTGGACCTTTTCCTTTTCTGATCAAGGCTTGTCTTAAATCCCATAAGATGGTAATAGAAAAAGGATTGTCTTAACCAAATCAAAGTTTTTCCTAAAATCATCGGATGAAATTAGGATAAGGGTCGTTTGACCCGTTCTTTGTAGGAAAGAAAGGGAGAGGGGCGTGCACCCCCTGGAGACTCTCTAGCGGCGCGTGCCTCCTTAAGATTTATATGAGGAATGAGGGCACACGCCGCCATATGGCATGCACCCCTTGTGGATAAGGGAAGAGATTTTGAACAAGTTCAAACTCTAAGGGTTTTTGTTGCTTGCGCCACCCTATCTCTATCCCTCCATCTCCATGCTATTTTTCAAGGATTTTATGTGAAAAAAAATTGATGAAAATAGTGTGGGTGTGGGTGGCTGATAGGAATTATTGGTGCAGAAAATGAAGTTGGCACCAGAGTCTCTAGAATTGGTAGAGATGAGGTCACCAAAAAGATCTACAAAAAAAATCCAAATTGGAGGTGGGTGGCTCCGGTAGGACCCTTTGATGCTCAAGTCAATTTTCTAGCCAACAAGAATGGAGTACTCAGAAGAATGTAAATGAAGATATGAGCTTAAGAGAAACAAAGCATATCTAGAGGGCTTTTTTTATAGGTGGAGCCCATAATAGATCGATCTTGATGGTTATAACCATATGCTTGTGGGCCGTTCGGACCATTATGAATTTGTTATGGAGAATGAGCCATCATTTTATTGAAATTTGTAGGTAGTTGAGATTGATTTATTAGAGTTTGGATGTGGTTTCTGCCTCTACCAGAGAGCTGTGAAAATTGGGGTGGATAGCCTGAAGTTGAATAGGCTGAACTTAGGGATCAACCTTTAAGTGGCAAGTGACGAACTGGCAATTGGTTAAAGTCTGGTGCTGCTTGCTATAACATCGAGGAGTTTGGCCACTATGGAATTCATCTGGACAAGGTTCCTGGCATTAGGTTGACAAGATACACTTATTGCAAAGGAGTTCGGTTGTCCCTAAAGTCCATCATAGACAAGGTTGGATAGTGCCAGAGATTAACATTTGATGGAGTTCTACTAACACGAGGATAAGAATTGGTAATTCTTTTTATTATTCAAGTTTGGCCAGTCGAAGTTCACCATGTCATTGGTGAAATCTATGGTGATTGAATGCAGGTTGCTATTTGTTTTTGAAAAGATCATTCGACATATATGCATTGGAGTTCACCTAGACTTCGATAATAGTTATTTTACCCCCAACACATGTTCTCCTACTCCTAAGTTCGATGTTCGAACGAAAGGAATACAAGATTGTGACAGCTGAAGTCCTAAGTCAGTTTTTCGCTCTTGGAAAATGAAAAATTTTGGCTCCTTTTGAATTAACACCGAAGTTCCTGCAATTCTAAATGACTTGAAAGGATGTTTGTTTCAAAATTTGTCCTAGCATGGTGCTCTAAATATAGCTCTATGAATGCTCTGCCATGATAGTGGGACATGTGTCAAGCGAGGAATGGGGGTAGAGGGCTGCAACCATAACTTTCTCTGACCTCCTCTTACTATTTAATTCCTCTTCCTTCTTCCAACTTTCCTACTTTTGTCCGCCCCTTCCCTCTCTTCCCTTTGCTTTTCATCTTCTCCGAGCATTCTGCTCACCTTCTATCATAATTTTTCTAGCCATCGACGTCTTTCCCATCTGCCTTCTAGTTTTCCAATCATCCCTTCAAGTTCTCCAATCAATTTAGGTCAGTCTCTTATCTTCTTTCTCTTGTTTCTTTGCTTTTCTTTCTCTTCCCATGCTTCTGATTTCCTCATGAAGATTTTATCATTTCACAACCCTTTTCCTTTTGATTGATATTTTTTTTGGAATTTTCTAACTAGTTTGATCCAAATGTCCTTGGAGGTATTTTGGTCTTCCAATTCTAGGAACTTGATGGACCCAAACTCCCAAAACCCTACCTCTTAGTAAGAGCTTGACCCTAGGGTTCTGCCCCATCTGATCTTTTTGCTTGAATCCATTCCCTACTCCTTGTGCTTTGAAGACCTTTCTCTGATAAGGATTCAGTATGGGATGCCTTCAGAGTACGAATTGGAGCTTTCCAAGCCGAGTGGCCAAGCTTGTGCTCCTCCCCCGGGTTGCTTTTGTTTGTATATTGAAACTCTTCGAATTAGATTCCATCTTCCAATTTCTTCTTTTATCATAGCCCTTTTTCAATTTTTAGACATTTTCTTTGCTTCCATGGTTTCAAATTCTTTTAGATTCATCATAGGTTTCCTCTTCTTTTGTGTCTCGATCAAAGTTTGTCCAACCATTTTCTTATTTTGCAACTATCATACCTTTAAACACCATTCCACCACCAAGGATTGGTGGTACCTATCCTCCCAGTTTGGTAAAAAGTGGTTGCTTAAAGGCATCCCTTCTTCCATTCATAACTAGAAGAAAAAAATTTTCTTTGTTTCATGCCCATCTCTTGAGTTAAGACTTTCTCCTTAGGGGTAGTTGAGGGATTCTATCTGCTGAGCCCCTAGTTTAGAAAGGGACAATTTGGATTCAGCCAATAAGCTGAGGAGCTACTGAGCTCCTCTAGTGTCCCAACTCCTAGATACTCAGACTTTGTTTAATCTCAGCCTTAGTCCTCTGAATCCAGTAGGTATACTTCTTTGTTTTATTGGTAATGCTTTATTTTTTCTTCTAACTAGTTTTCTTACTACTGTTGAAATGCCTCCAGAAGAACTGAATTGACTCACCCAAGGGATCCAATCTCTTAAAAGGAAGGGCAATTCCTCAGGGGAAACATCAAAGTGAGTATGGGTTAAAGACCCAAACTCGACTGCGCCGACCCAAACTGCCTTGACTCTAAAAGTTGTTGCAACTGCACCCAAGTCGATTTCGCCCAATGAAGCCACCACCCTTGCACCCTTTGTGCAGGGTGGAGTCATAGAGAAGGAAAAGAAAACTGCCACCAGGAAAGTTAAGAGGAGTGCAAGAGGATGTGGTGGCTACAATGGCTCCAGCTTGGAGCCAGATTCCTTGGACAATTGGGGGGTGTCCAGCCCTTGATGGAAGGTTGCATCCTTCCCAACCTCCTTAGGAAGATGGTTCACCTGAGTGATGAAGATCGACTGTGAGACTCTTATACAGCGTTCCTCGAGGTAATTAGCTTCTTTCTTTAGTCAGTTATCGGTTAATTCAATTGCAATTCATACCATATTGCTTGCAGATGGGGCATCATTTGTACGCCTATGGGGAAGTTCTGAGCTGCTGCAAAGCTAAGGCTTCAAAAGCAATCAAAGAAGCCTAGACGAAAGCCAAGAATGCTCAAGCTGAGGTTGAGCACCTGAGGGAGACTCACTCTGCTGAAGTCGAGCACTTTCAAGAGACACACTGGAGGGATGAGCAGACCTTAGTGGAACTGAAGGCTACTCTAATTTTGGAGGAGAACTAGTGCAAGAGGGTTGAGGAGGAGTCGGCTTAAAGAGGGAGTGAGCTACTAAATCCTTCAAGTCTTTGAAAGTTATGGAGGATATCAAGATAGCTTTCGCCTAGGAGGCCTTCCTCAAGGATTTCAAGATCTTCCAAAAGAAGATTATTGAGAAGTTTTTGGAGGTAGACCTAAATTTCATGATAGATTCTTTTAGCAATGAAGCAGGACCTTCCACTACTGGCGATGAAGCCCCTCCTACTGAGCTTACCACTGCGACTATCGAACCTATCCCTAGGCCCGAGACTACCGAAGCTGCACCGAGCTCGTCCACTATTTTTCCTCCAGAGATTGGTGACCTTTAATAATTGTATTTTCTTTTTCTTCCATTTTCTTCAGTAAAAATATTTTGATTAATGAAAGTAATTTTCTTTCCTTTTGCAATACCTATGTTATGATGTGCTTTGCACATTAAATGCAGTCTCCACTTAAAGCCGATTCTTTGCCTCAGGGTATCTCCTTAAAGGGTCTTATTAAAAATTTGAAAAAAGAAGTTCATCAACTTAGGGAAAAGCTAAAGAAAACTGAAGGCAAGCTTCAAAAGTTGAGAAAGAGTTACACTGAGGCTTTTGTAAAGATCAATCGCCTCTGTCAGGCATGCAAAAGGGATTTCAAAGAATATACTAATATAAAGAATCACTTGAACGAGGAACTTGAGGAAATTAAAAAGTGCACCAACGATAAGACTTAGATGTTAACCACAAAAATCAGTTCTCTTGAACTCGAGCTTAATGCAGCAAGGGAGAAGATTAAATTATTGGAAGGGAGCTCGACATGGTCTACCAACCAAGAGGAGTATGGTTAGGATTGGTTAAAAAGATTTTCCGATCTGTAGCAAGGTTGACATGGTCTATCAACCAAGAGGAGTATGGTTACAATTGGTCAAAAAGATTTTCCAATCTTCAACAGCAGCTGCTGGATGCTAAAAGGGCATATGACTCCTATCGAATTGATTGGAGTGAGCAAATCGATGATTATAGGAAGAAACTCATAACTACAAATGCCGAAGTGATGTGACTTCAAAAGTTGTTGGTGGAGAGGGCCGACGTTAGCTCTAATAGAGATTTGGATGAGCTCCTTTCCTTAAGAAAGACCTTAAAAGACTTATCTAGGACCTATGGGAAGGAAAAGGTTGAGCTGCAGTAGCTAAAGATTTAGATGGTTTATCAGGAAGGCACTGTAAAAGAAGCCAAAGCTAAATCAACCGTTCTAAGGAAGAGATTGAGAGAAGTCGAAGAAGACTTTCAAAGGTCTTAGAAATTGCTGGGTGAGAGTTTGGCGATGAGGCGAGAACTCGAGGAGAAAATAAATGACTTGAAGCAAGTCCTTGTGATGGCTGGAGCCAGTAGCCCAAAGTTCGAGTATGAGTAGGACTTCTTTTTTTTTTTTGTAATTGATATTTGCAGACCTTCACTTGTAATGAATTTTATTTTAATAAAATATCATTCCTTTTGATTTTTCATAACCTTGTCTTCTTTACATACTTATGAAATTCATCACTTTTTCGAGGTTTACAATTATTGGGTTACCTCATAATGATGATTTCGATCTACCACAAAATGTCCCCCATGCCCGTAGATGAAGACCTTTGGATGTAGTTTATGAATGAACTTTTCTTGTTTGGGTGTTTGGGCCATTATATTCTTCTGTATTAGGATGAAGTCCTTTTCCCATCATTTGAACGGAGTTAATCTCTTGTCTTAAATAATCGGAGGCCTTCACCTTCACTACGATGAGGTTAGCCTCCTATCTTAAATAACTGAAGGTCTTCACCCTTGCTATGAGGAGATTAACTTCTTGTCTTAAATAATCGGAGGCCTTCACCTTCGTTGCGATGAGGTTAATCTTCTATCTTAGATAATCGGAAGCCTTCACCCTCACTGCAACCTCCTATTTTAAATAATCGAAGGCCTTCACCCTTGTTGCGATGAGGTTAACCTTCTGTCTTAAATAATTAGAGGCCTTCATCCTTGCTATGATGAGGTTAACCTCTTGCCTTAGATAACCAGAGGCCTTCACCCTCACTACGATGAGGTTAGCCTCCTATTTTAAATAACCAGAGGCCTTCACCCTCACTGTGATGAGGTTAATCTTCTATCTTGAATAACTGGAGGCCTTCACCCTCGCTATGACGAGGTTAACTTTCTATCTTAAATAACTAGAAGACTTCACTCTTGCTACGATGAGGTTACCTCCTATCTTAAATAACTAGAGGCCTTCATCCTCGCTATGATGAGGTTAACCTCCTATCTTAAATAACCGAAGGCCTTCTACATTATTTAAGAATGAAATTCAATTGGGTTATTTCCTATCATCACAGTTTTGCACTAAAGACATTAAAGTAGAAAAAAATTATTGAGATGAGATTATTAATAGTATATTCATAAATTTTTGAGTTTCACAATCATGGGAGTGTAGACCCTCTAAGTCCCTTCAGGTAATAAGTTTTCGATCAGACGATTTTCATGATCTTGTAAGGGCCTTCCCAATTTAGGGCAAACTTTTCTTGATTTTATGGCTGTGAGACATCTGCCCGTCAAAATTCTAGATCTCTCACTTTAAATATTTTGCTCTTTACTTTAAAATTGTAGTAACGGGCTATTCTTTGCTTATAAGCTGCCATTTTGATATGAGCTTTCTCCTACTTTTCTTCTAACAGATAAAGATTTGCCCTGAGGTCTTGCAAGTTACTTTGTTCGTCGAAAGATTCAACTCTTGCTGAGAAAAGTTTAAGTTCAATTGGGATGACTACCTCTATCTTAAAAGCTAGTGCAAAAGAAGTTTCTCTAGTTGGCAACCTTTGGATGGTTCAATAAGCCCAGAGCATATGATAGAGTTCATCAATCCATGTTTTTTTTGCCCTTTCAAGCCTTACCTTTATCCCCTGTAGCAAAGTTCTGTTAGTTATCTCGACCTCGCCATTTACTTGAGAATGAGCCATATATGTGAAATGATGAAAAATATTTAGATTTTTGTAGAACTCGATAAATTTTTCTCTTATGAATTGACGCCCATTATCAGTGATTAGAGTTCGGGATAGGCCAAATATATAAACTATTGACTTTTAGATGAAGTCCTGCATCTTAGCTTCAGTAATTTTTGCTAGAAGTTCGGCTTCTACCCATTTAGTAAAATAATCCACTACTACTAAGAGGAATTTCTGCTATCCAAATGCCATGGAAAAGGATCCAAGTATATCCATCTTCCATTGGGCAAACGGCTAAGGAGCGCTTAGAGGTGTGAGCTATGAAGCTGGCTATCTTTGAATATTAGCATTTTTCTAACATCGATCGTATTTTTTTACATATTCTATGGCATCTTGGTGCATAGTTGGCCAGTAATATCTTTGTTGAAGTAGTTTATAAGATAGAGATCTAGCCTCCAGATGGTTTCCACATATTTTTTCATGAACTTTTCTTAGTGCATAATCAACTTAAGAAGATCAGAGACACTTGAGAAGTGACAAAGAATACGACCTCTTATACAACTTGTTTTCATATAGAATATAGTGGAAGGCCTGATTTCTCAACTTTCTAGCTTCTTTAGGGTCTCTAGAAAGAACACCATCTCTAAGATATGAAATTAATGGATCGATCAAACCGAGCTCATGGTCAGCTTGCATTATCATTTGAGGCTCCTCCAAACTTGGATATTGTAGAACTTCAAAGAAGACCTCTCTAGGCAATTCATTTGGAGCCAAAGTAGCCAACTTAGAAAGAAGATCGGCCCCAGTATTTTCTATTCTAGGAATCTACTGCTAAAGGCCAAGATTAAGCTTCTTACCTTTTCCAAGTACCTCTTCATGCTTTTCTCCCGAGCTTCAAAATTGTTATTAACTTGCCCCACAACCAATTGAGAGTTATCATAAACTTTCAAGTGTTCTACCTCTAGCCCTTAGGCTATTCTTAGTCTCAGAGCTTCATATTCTACTCTATTATTAGTGGCGAAAAACTCAAAGCAAAGAGTATATTTAGCAATAATTTCTTTTGGATTGATTAAAATCAAGCCTGCACCTATCCCTGAAGCCTTAGATGAACCATCTACATACAAAGCCTAGAAACCTTCTAGAAGATCTGCTTTTTCTTTGGGGGAGTTTGGCTACAAATTAGGTGTATAGACTTCCTGGGATTCAAGTTCGGCTGGGTTCGAGATAGTGATTGATAATTAAATACAGGTGGTTGGTGGATATTAGGTAGGTTGTTTATAAGATTTATTAACAGTTGGCTCAGTAATTGACCTAGTTCTCTCCTCATATTAGACTCATCTAATTATCCTATTTGAGCTTCTAGCTTGGTGATTGATTATTATTGAGTCAAAATCAGTTGTTGAAGTTGGTTAAATATATCGTCAGTTAGATTGGTCTATTGAGAGGGTAGGTATGATGGCTGATTATAATATGATGGTTGGGTAAACTGACTAGGCTGACCCTTATTGTAGGCATAATTCTGATATTGGGTCTGAGCTTGAGTCTGTTGGGGTATCCAAGAAAAATTATGGTGGTTTCTCTAACCTGGGTTATATATATTTGAATATGGGTCACTAACCGGCTTGGAGTAGCCTTGTGCAATTTGAACTTGTTCTTGAATAAAAGATAAAAATTATGTAGCCATAGGACATTCACTCATATGATGTGTTGGGCTAGCATAGGTTGAACAAATCTCTTGATAATTAGAGGGTGCTATGAATTATGCAGGAGATTATTGACCTAGGGTTAGGAGTTGATCTAATTTTTGGGCAAGAAGGTCCACTTTATTTATCAGGTTCGAATCAGCCTTAGGACTAGATTCTAGATGTTTACATTCATGGATCTCTGCCTAGTTTTGGTAGAAAGATAATGAAGCATGATTAATTGAATTTTCACTTAGGGTTTCAAATAAAGCATAGGTTTCATCCTTACTTTTATTCATGAATGCACCTTCATAGAATACATCTACCATTTATCTATACTGATCTCATAAACCCTAAGAAAGCTTGAACAATTTGCCACTTAGAAAGATCATGGTGTGGGCATTTTTTAATAAGTTTCTAAAGTCTCATCCATGACTCGTGAATTTGTTCCTCTGGAAGTTGAGCAAATCCAGTGATAGCTCGCCTCATGGTGTTGGTTCGGCCAATGAGATAAAATTTTTTAAGAAATTCACTTTGTAATTCAACCCAAGTTTTGATTGGTCTTCCTATTATGCCAAGCCAGTACGTGGCTTTGTCTTTTAACGAAAAGAAGAATAGAATTAGTCTAAGGGCATCCTCAGTTAAATTTTGAATCCTCACCATAGAGTAGATTTTTAAAAATTTATTTAAATGCTTATAAAGATCTTCATTGATGTTCTCATAGAATGATGGAAGCATCTGGATTACGGTTGGCTTGATCTCATAGTGGGTAGCGTGAATATTAGATAATTGGTACAAGTTGATAGGTAATAGGTGAAAGGAATAAAGTATTCTTTCATCTGCTTATGTGGTTCTCTAAAATTTTCAGCCATTTGATTATCTGATTCAATATGGTTCAGTCATTTAATTTTATGATTGGGTTCAACTAGATCAGATAAATCGATTATCTATCATATATGTATTAGTACAACCCTAACGTGTGGTTCAAAATTTTTTAAAATTATTTTATTATTTTATTATTTTTTTAAAAAAATAATTTTTTTAAATTTTTTATTATTTTATTTATTTTATTATTATTTTTAATTTAATTTAATTTATTTTATTTTTGAAGGAGAAAAAGAGAAGAGAGAAAGAAGAGTTCTAAAGAAAAAATCCTAAGGAGTTCTAGAGCTAAGAAGAGAGAGAGAGCTCTTGGATTGTTCAAGCTTAGATCAGGTCAGATTTGATTTTGGCCATTGGATTGCATCAATTGGGTGGTTTTGGGCACTTGGATCATGATCTTGAGTGCTTAAATTAGGCAAGAGGTGTTTATTAGCCATTGGATCGGAGTTTGGAGGAGATCTGACTATTAGATCGTGATCAAGAGCATGCAGAGCCATCCGATTGCACAGATGCGAGCTGGAAAACCAAATCAAAATAGGAATCACCCATGGTCGTTGGATCTGGATCGACAGCATTCTAGACTATTGGATCATGCAAAACTATGCTGGTAGACCACTATAGACTGATAATTCTCTGGACCACAATCAATCAGTGCACGACATGATCCAAAAATTATCAAAATACCCTCAGAGGTCTATTGTAAGCTGCGATAAAATTAACATCGGCCTGATGTTAGCGGCTCATCGGATGGGTTGGCTTGGGTGGCTTGCACTGACGCATGGGCTGGGCTGGCGGCTTGGCTAGGCTGGGCACGTTTGGATGTGTCGGCTTGACTTGCGGAGTCGACTGAGCCATTTATTTATTTTTATTATTTTCTTAAAAAAATTTATATCGGATCCGTTTTAGCTCCATTTTACTTCAAACTAATTTTGTTGTGATAAAAAAAGTAATCTCTTTCTATTGACAAATTATTTCTTAAAAATAATAAATAAAAATATTTAATTTTTAAAAATAAAGATAAATTAATTAATAAATAAATATTTTTATTAGTATTTTTATGATACTTATCGGTCCCTACTTATGATTGCTTTTGAATAAGTCAAAAGATCATCATTCTCAATGATGTAGACTTCATCATTCTCAATGATAAAATCATATCTTATAGGTGCCTTTCACACTCTCTCTGATCTTCACAGAGGAGATGTGTTATAATTATACCTCATCAATGGGTACATCTTATTAAAAAATATATTTTAAAGCCAATCATCAACCTATTGATGGTTGAGCTAGTTTTGTAATTGTATATAATTTATCATTAATAAAAAATTTATTTTAATTTTTTCATCATAAGTGTATATCTTCTTAAAAACTTTTGTGTTGTGATGAAGTCCTTAGGATTATTTAGAATTGATAAAGAGAGCATTTATCATTTAGTCCTTAAATATATTTGTGATCAAATGATACGTTGTTACCTAGGATGGCAATATTTATTGAGTGTAGGTCATTGCATGCCATATAGGATGGTTGTCCTCTTAATCAAGAAGTGTATTGATATTAGCATGGCATGCAGGTGAGATATAGAAAAACATCATCACTGAATGTGACCAACTTCAACACATTCTACTGTCAAGAATTGCTCTAAAATGATATGGGTATAAGTATCCCTCTGACCTAAGATCACTACGATGACTTGCAAGCAGCTCACTGTGCTTTGGTGCTGGACTATCTGAATTTTTAATTCAGTGATAGAAGATCTTTGGGTATAGTCAAGTACTTATAAAGTTGGTGAGTGAGTCAAGATGGGATTGACCATTCCTAGTTTTAGGAGTTGCGTAAAATTATATTTTAATTTAGCAAATTCTTGGATAGGATAATCCTTGTGAGGAGTCACAGGATTGATTGCTTTGTAACATTATGGATGCACTATTTCAGGGTTGATAATTTAACTTTGAGTCATCCTAAATATAGAGGTCAAAGGGATGAATTATATTGTAAGCATATTCGAATAGGTTCTAGAATATTACTTTATATACATTTGATCTATTCGAACATCGAGTACTATTGCTAGATGGTCATTCAATTGGTATAGAAATTTTTTTCTATTCTACTGGCTTAGATTTGAACCTATGGGGTTACACATATTAGAGATTTTAATCTACTTCAAATGGTTGATCAATGATTATGAATTGCTCTAGGATCAAACAGTGAATACAATTGATGTTTGATCTAGTGCAAGTATTATAGGAGGATTAATTAGTAATTGGATTGCTAATTGACTCAATTTGATTAAGCATTAGGACTGAGATTGAGTCTAATTGAATGAGATTCAATTTGGTTTGATTTGGACTTGATTAGGTCAAGTCTAATTGGCTTATGGGATAAGCCAATTGCAAGGAAGATCAATTTTCTATTTGATTAGAACTTGTGTACACATAATTTCTAATTGATTTAGGATTTAAATTAGAATTAAATATGATCTAATCAGATTTAAATGAGCTTCTAGTTGGACTAGGATCATTCTTAATTTGGTTGCACCAATCCTAATTTAATTAGATTTAAAATCTTGATTTGACCAAAAAAATAGAGAGACCAGTTGGACTGGAACTCTCTCTCATCCTTTGCGCCACCTCTCCCCATGTCCATGCCCTTCTTTCGAATTTTTGTGTGAAGTTTCTCATACCCAAGAGCCCCACGCATCCCTTTGGAGATGGATTTGGAAATTGGTTTTAACTAGGTCAAAATAAGAAAGTTGTTTTGACCTAGGACTCTATTTGATAAAGTTTTTGATTTCCTAAACTTTATTCATGAAGAAGTGCCTATTATAATCTGATTTGATCTGATTTTGGCACAAGAAAGGAATGATGTTTGCGTGCGTTTCAGGTATCCCATGCCTAGAAAAAGAAGGAGGCATCTAAGAGTTGGGCTCCCTCTATAATTCTCCCTTTTGGACATGCCTTTCTAGGTATTTAACCTAGAGAGATTAAGGCATGGAATTTATAAAGACTATTGAGCATGGGAAAACATCTTGGGCATGGGAATATTAGGTGCAAACACCATTAGGGCATGGGCTTTCTTTAGGACACATCCTTTGTGTGTCCTAGTGAGAAAAAGTAAGAGAGAAAAAAATTGTTCTTCTCTAGGGTTTTTTTTCCTCCCTCTTCCATAAACTTTTGAGAGATTTGAAAGAAAAATCTTCTCTCCCGAGTCCTCCTTAGATTCTTCATCACTTGGAAGGTCCAAGAGATCGAAAGAAGAAGAATCAAGTATTAGATGTGTACCCTAGAAGCCAGATTGATCGACACTTGTAAAATTTTTTCTAGAGATATTTTTATAATTTTGATTTAAAATTAATAAATGAATTATTTATTCTATCATATTGTGCATTAAAGTGTATGTGATACATTTATTGAGTTAACGGACATGATAACACATATTCTCAAGAGTTGAGAATTTAAGGTATGTGTTATCATAATTAACTCATAAATTGCTTCTAATCTAGGATCATCAAAAGGATAGTGATTGATCCAGAAGATCGGTGTATAATCACTTTCTTCAGATAGATGAGTCTTGAATCTATGGTGTGAAAAAATCAGAGCTAGAGTATAGGTACTTATTGAGAACAAGGGCACTGAGCGTGACCATCTCGAGCAGTCAGAAGGGAGTCTACCTTCTCATCGATGACTAGCTCGATGCTGTAGTCATATGTCTGATTCTTTGATCTGAGGTGCATCGATAGTTTATCTTGAGGGTGTTATAGTTTGATTATACCATAACTCGATCTTCTAGCCACTCAAAATTTTGAGGTATATGTTGG
>QRFJ01005715.1:0-15597 GCA_006176705.1 Cocos nucifera
TATCATTTGATCGTAAATAAATTTAAGGACTAATCGATAAATCCTCTCTTTATTGAAACTAAATAGTCCTAAGAACTTCATCACAACAATGAAGTTCATTAGAAGATATAAACTTATGATAAAAAAAGATGCCAAAATATTTTTTATTAATCAATTATAATATCTCAACCATCAATAGGCTGACGATTGACTTTGGAACACAATTCCCAACACATAAAGCATTTGACCTTCAGAGCTTAGCTGAAGCTTGAATCAATGTATAATTGATGCACATAGTTTTTAGATAACAACTATTAATTAGTTATAAAATATAATTTTTAATAGAATATTAAATATATAACTTAGATTGGTATAATAAGATGAGGCACCAATTCACATCCAAATCCACCAATATAACATCCATCTCTATCCTAAGCCAGAGAATGCATTCTACACCCAAATCTAACCAAACTATAATTTTTCAACCAAAAGTACATTGTGCATTGGTTATGTTAGTATGGATTTGGTACATTAGTAATTTGAGAATATTTTGACCTATATTTATAGGCTCTACATTAAAATTTAGGTTATTTTGTGCTTGGTTATGGACTTATTATGAAAATGCAATTGTTGGCTTTTGCCAAGTTGCTTGCATACTGGTACATAACCATCCTAGACGTGCTAACTTAGATTGCATTTGGCACCGATTCGGATTTTGGTTTTTTGTTTTCAATTTTCATGAAAATAAATTTTATTTTTAAACTCAAAATACAAAACTTATATGGTAGTTATTTGGATGATGTTTGATTGTGAAGTTGATGGTGGTGGCAGTCTTAGCTAGGCTTCTCTAGATTTAGAAAAATGCTATACCGAATCCATAGTATGACTTATTAGTTGACAGGATAACAATTGATCATTGAGTCAATTAAAAGCCTTTATACCCTAATCCCAGCCCTTTTTTTGGGTAGGAAATAGACTAACCCATTGCATTAGTTTAATAAGAAAAATACTTTGCTCACTGTGGGTGATGAGCTTCAGCGCTCACCGCCTATGATGATTGGCTCAAGCATGGGCCCGAAAAAGAAAAAAAAAATTCAGATACCATGCTTTTTTCTCTTCCGGGCCCTTGCATGAGCCAATCACCATGGGCGATGAGCATGGAAGCTCACCGCCCGTGGTGAGCAAAGAATTTTCTAGTTTAATAATTGATCATTCGGTCAGTTAAAACCATTTGTAGCCAATCTTGGCCTTGGTTTTGTAGGAAATAGGCCAGCCCATTTCGTTGGCTCTCAAACCACCTATTAGTAAATTTGACAGTTAGGATTAAATAAGGGTTAGGAATTAGGGTTTCACCCTCCTCCACCTACTCTCTCTCCTTATAAACCCAACCAACCCCCACTCCCCTCCCTAGTCACCGACGCATCTATGAAATCTCTCTCTCTCTCTAGTTCTATTCTTCAAGTGATGAAGAGTTCTTATATTGTATTACAGAGATGGATTATATCCATTGATGGTGGAAACACAACCCTCTAGGAAGTTCTGAGCAATTTCTTTCCTTTTGCATACTAATATAATCTTCTATCATTAATTTATTTTATTTGTCCTCTTTTGTTTTTTTTTCTCCTTGATGCTTCGTTTATCATCTTAGTCTTTTAAATCAAATCCAACAATAAAGGTTGAATTTCTCCTTTAACAATTTGATCTTGGGGGTCCGAGGTGATGAGAAAATTCATGGTCTCTCAATCCACTACTGATGATTGCAAGTGATGTAGTCATGAAATCCTGACAGGTTCTGATCGCCCCTCATCATATCGACTGTTCAAACCAAACTTTTTTTTTCCTCCACATTGTAAATTATTTTGAGATATTGTCTTATGTTTCATACCTTAAAATGTATAAGGTTTTATTTTTGACATCTAATGAACTTTTATTTAAGAAACAAAACTTCTAGCACTTTTCCTAATTACTTGTTGTTTTCCTTACCAAATTATTAAGTCCAATCTTTTGGGTGCTTTTGTTTTTGAGGATCTTCTTTTTATTCTTACATCATAATTTCTTTTTTATTTGAAAAGGTAAAAGAAAGAAGAGTTTTACCTTGGAAAGTTTAAAAAAAACAAAAAATCTAGTTTAAACTAATATTTATGAAAATATTACTTTATGTGTCATTTGAGTGCTAATTGTTAGAAACCTCCTCATTATTCATGCTGGCCATATCTTATCAGCTCATATATTTGAAGACTATTAAATCAATATACTGGATGAATCTCTACTTACCATAATGTTATTATGAATGCTCTAATTGATATGAATGTTTTAATTGCTATGAATGTTTGGCTTCATTGTTCTGAATTCCAAGAAATATGGTTGGGATGTTGGTGTTTACCTTGCTTCTAGCAAACATTAGAAACTAGAACATAAGCCTGATTAAGTTTGATTGAGGCATGGAAAGAAACTTGACTAAATGGTAATATTTTTTTTAAAAAAATTGAAATAAGATTGTTCTAGACGAGTCTCCAACTCTTTGCATGCAATTGATATATTATAGGTGGTGCTTTATGCAAAAAATTATTGTAATTTGGAGTAGTGCTGTGAAGCTTTTTCCTTGACTAAATTGTGGTTTGGTGATGTTGACGGTTGGTGACATATGAAACAATGAGGTGCAAATTTGTTCCATGAGTTATTCTTCAAACTTTAACTAACAAAATTAAATAAAAAATAAAATTAAAGGGAAATACTTAAACTTTGTTCCATTGCATTAGTTTAATAAGGGAAATACTTTGCTCACCGTGGATGGTGAGCGCGGCATTAGTTTAACAAGGAAAATACTTTGCTCACTACGGGCGGTGAGCTTCCGTGCTCACCATCCACAGTGATTGGCTCAAGCATGGGCCTGAAAAGAAAAAAAATTTTGGATGCCATGCTTTTTTTCCTTTCAAGCCCATGCGTGAGCCAATCACCATGGGTTTGCACTCACCGCCTATGGTGAGCAAAGAATTTTCAAGTTTAACAATTGATCATTGAGTCAATCAAAACCCTTTGTAACCAATCCCGGCCTTGTTTTTGGTAGGAAATAGCCCAGTCCATTTTGTTCGCTCTTAGACCACCTATCAGTAAATTTGACGGTTAGGATTAAATAAGACTTAGGAATTAGGGTTTTGCCCTCCTCCGTCTACTTTCTCTCCTTATAAACCCAACCAACCCCCACTCCCCTCCCCCATCGTCGTCGCATCTACGAAATCTCTCTCTCTCTCTCTCTCTAGTTCTGTTCTTCAAGCGATGAAGAGTTCTTAAATTGTGTTATAGAGATGGATTATATCCATTGATGAGGGAAACACAACACTTGAAGAAGTTTTGAGCGATTTCATTCCCTTCGCATACTATTTCATTCCTTTCACATACTAATATAATCTTCTATCATTATTTTTTTTATTTATCCTTTTCTTTATTTTTTTTTCCTTGATGCTTCATTTATCATCCTAGTCTTTTAAATCGAATCCAACAATAAAGGTTGAATTTTTCCATTAACAATTTGATCTTGGGGGTCTGAAGTGATGAGGAAATTCATGGTCTATCAATCCATTGATGATTGCAAGTGATGTAGTCATGAAATCCCGACAGGTTCTGATCGCCTCTCATCATTTCGATTGTTCAAACCAAACTTTTTTTTGTTTGTTTCCTTCATGGTTCAAATTATTTTGAGATATTGTCTTATGTTTCATTCCTTAAAATGTATAAGGTTTTATTTTTGACATCTAATGAACTTTTATTTAAGAAACAAAACTTCTAGCACTTTTCCTAATTACTTGTTGTTTTCCTTACCAAATAATTAAGTCCAATCTTTTGGATGCTTTTGTTTTTGAGGATCTTCTTTTTATTCTTACATCATAATTCCTTTTTTATTTGAAAAAGTAAAAGAAAGAAGATTTTTACCTTGGAAAGTAAAAAAAAAGAAAAAAATCTTGTTCAGACTAATATTTATGAAAATATTACTTTATGTGACATTTTTGTGCTAATTATTGGAAACCTCCTTATTATTCATGCTGGCCACATCTTATCAGCTGATACATTTGGAAAGTATTAAATCAATATACTGGATGAATCTCTACTTACCATAATGTTATTATGAATGCTCTAATTGATATGAATGTTTTAATTGTTATGAATGTTTGGCTTCATTGTTCTGAATTTTCAGAAATATAGTTGGGGTGTTGGCGTTTACCTTGCTCATGGCAAACATTAGAAACTAGAACATAAGCCTAATTAAGTTTGATTGAGGCATGGAAAGAAACTTGACTAAATGGTCATATTTTTTTAAAAAAATTGAATTAAGATTGTTCTTGATGAGTCTCCAACTCTCTGTATGCAATTGATATATTATAGGTGGTGCTGCATGCAAAAAATTATTGTAATTTGGAGTAGTGTTAAAATAAAATTATTATAATAAGTTATACTTCAAAGTTTAACTAACAAAATTAAATAAAAATAAAATTAAAATATATAAGATTGTTAAAAGATTTATTCAGAAAAGATTCAACATTGCACGTGATTTCAGGAGCTAGCTTTCCAGGTGCATAACACCCTCAGCCTATTCCTTACACTCTTCTGGAGGAGGACCTAAGAAGTACAGGGGCTCATCTCAATGGCTAACAAGATCCATCATATCAAGAAGAGAAAACATTTGTAGGGGGAATTGTTGTGTTAGATGTTTTGAAAAATGTAGAAAAGGATGAATATGTTTTGAAAGTTTTCACAAAATTAAATCTCTTTGATGGATGATATTAGTCTTTTTCAAATTTTAAGAAAATTATAGAAATTAGCAATCCAAAAAGGTAGGATTTCTATCTCTTATCCAGTGATAAAAATGAATTAAAGACCTTTTAAGTTTGAAGAGGGACATTGTAGTTAAAGATATATTCATCTTGGTTACAGGATGTTGCCACTGCTGGTCTTGAAGCCTGTGAGGCCCTCAATGTGCAGTGAAAAGTTCTATCGGGAACTAGAGAGGATCCTGAGTCCTTAATGAATACCCTTGCATATAACAGAAGAAACAAAGAAGTGCAAAGTTAAGAGAGAATATATCAAATTACAATGACCTATAGGAACTATTCTTTAATCAGTTGGAAAAATCATAGCTTTCCATATTTCATATAACAATCATTAGTCATATATAACACGAACCAGCTCAACATGTTTCATTTCGGTAGACCACAAAATCCATTGCAATGACAAGGTTAATAACAACCTTTGTAGTACATATAAAAATCAAAACAACAGTCATTTACTGATAGGAATTTGCTATTGCTTAATCTCCTGCTCAATGGTAATATTTGTTCACATATCGACAGTTATGCCGGACTTCCCCCTTATCTCCGGTGAGTACATCTATGTTCCCCATCTTGATCATTGACTTTGCGAAGTGTTTGAAACATAGTTCTTGATTAGATGCATAGGCCCATACTAGACTTAGCACTTCACCATCTGGGTCTTCAGAAACTAGCTCATTGTCACTCTGGAACAATCCATTTCCTCGGAGGTTGAAGAAATACAGGTTATCGAACCTCCTCGAAGTCTTTAAGTCAAGGGAAACCAAAGCATTGTCCCTCCCTGATGCTGGGCACATGGACCTCAGGGTGCTAAAGAAGACTGAATACCTGTGGTGGTGGTCCAGTTCTAGATATATTTGTGGAGTATACAACCTCTGTTTGAAACTTGTACACCTTGACCTTCCAATGGTATGGCTGCCTATAATAACAAATTGGAACAAGGCTAATTAATTCTAAACCATGTAGTTTAAGGAGGTTTTTCTTAATGTTTCATGGATGTTAAATGTTTCAGGGAATTTAATAGTTTTTGTTAGTACCTCTCGATCTTTTCGAAAGTGCTCTAGTTTTTATTACTTTGGAATGATTAATGTAATACAGAACGAGAGGGTGAAACATGTTAGTACCTGAGAGAGTAACCAAGTCTACTATGTCAAGCCCCTGAGCTTGAAAGTTGGAAATGAGCAGATCAAGTGCGAAGTTTGACGCAAGTATCATTTGGTTCGCAGTAGTAAGGCTTGCTTTCAGAGAGTCCTTTCTCCCCAAGTATGTTTCCCAACTCGGACCACCTCTCTGTAAAATTCAAAGAGATAGAGCAATAACAAAAACTCATGTCTACACACACAAGCTTATGTTTAATGCTCTTTGGTGTTTATATTCAGTCTAGAAATTTTTAAGAAGGGTTAAGATTCAATCAATATTGTGCTAAAAATATAGTATTTTAAGACAGCAAATTATTGCCTGAAGTAATATATAGTGGTTGATAATGTTATGATGCTAGAACTAAATAATGACAAAACTAGGAACTAGATTGTTGGTGGCATTCAACTTTTTCATCTAGATCTACTTGTTGAAAAGAAAAGTTCTAGTAATTTTATGTTACACTTCAACTGGTTCTTCAAATTTCTAGAGTCCAGTCTACTTCGCAGGTGATCAATATTCTGATACTCCAAGCATTCCAAAACTCCTTATCACTGAATGCAGAATGGATAATGTAAGACCACATAATATAGAGAAATAGCACAATTTCCTGGATGACAGTTAGTGGAAGTTAACCAACTCAGTTGTCTTTGTCTCACCAGATGATATCTTCAAATCTCCTTGTATCTGTCCCATATCTAATCTAATGTTTCACAGTTATGTGATACTTTATGGTCCAATTCTTACATGATGAAGGCATGTGGCAGAGCTCTTCTGCTAGTAATAATTCTTGTGCGACTATAAACCCTATCAACAAATATACAGTATCTGAGAACTTTGGACAGAGTCTCGAGCTACAATGGCAAGAATGTCAGCACATGAGACAGTTAGTGGGCATGCCTCCTCCAACACAGCCTTGACTCAGTCGATCACATCAAAACCTCGCAGAGAATTCAGGTTTGGCACAGCATTTTTTTCACTAACTATATCACCTGCATCATCTAAAAGAACCGAAGCATCGCATCCCTGCAATAGCAATTCCTTGTTACCATTTTGCTCGCTAGTGAAACAAAAAGATAGAAGTTAAGATTGTCGGTGGAGTTAAAACCAGAACGAAACAATCATAAAAGTGAATGCGAAGAAGAGAGGCTGTGATCCTTGGATTTCTGTAAACTTCTTCTGTGACAACTTGCCTCACAATAGCAAAAACAAAAATATAGTTCGGATGTTGGTGTTTACCTTGCTCATGGCAAACATTAGAAACTAGAACAAAAGCCCGATTAAGTTTGAATTGAGTCAAACGAGGCTAAGCTTGATCAAATATATGTTAGGTCAAGCTTTGCTAGATTATTTCTCTCACTGGGAGTCATATTAAGAAGCTTTGGAATTTATTTTCATACATGGTGGTGTGGAGAAAAAGCAAAGCTCTAATAAGTTAAATTGAGGCATGGAAAATAACTTGACTAAATGGTAATATTTTTCCAAAAAAATTAAAATAAAATTGTCCTTGATGAGTCTCCAACACTCTGAAATAGAAAGAAATCAAAAGAAGAAAAATAGATTCTCAATAACAGAATAATAAAATTACTGGGGGTTCAAATAAGAGATTAGTAAGTGACAGCTCTGAGCCAATTGACAACGTTAAATATTCTAAGTGTGGTAAAGCTCATGCTGATAATGAATGCCATTAGATCATTGGTGCTTACTAAATATTGTAAGATAGGTCATAAGATAATTGAATGTCCATAGAGAGCTAAGAGTTAGCCTACCTCGATAGCTAAACACAATAAGGATGGAAATCTAAATCTCGGACCCAAGGAAGGGTCCATGCTCTTAGGCAACGAGATGTGCTGATGCAATAGCAGCAGACTTTGAAAGATTCTCAAAATTAATTGGACTAATCAATTGATTTCACTCATAAGATAAGTAATGATTCATCTTCTCTAGAATTTTTATTTATATAATATTATTTTGAATATCAAATAAATTATTAGTTGATTTATATGTGATTAATGAATTTTATGAAAATATGTTTTGATGAAAATTGATATGAAATTTTTTAAAGTAATATTTCTTGGATGATTACTATAATTATTTATTGATCTCAAATTATATGCATATTTTGATTTGATTATGAGATATGTGCTATTCTGTGAAGAAAATTTTGATACGAATTGAATTTGGACTCCGAGCATGACTACATTTTGAATCCTGCCAATTGTGAGTTATGCATTGGCACTCTGTGTTATTGAGCTTATGATTTTTTTTTGATCTGGCTAAAGGTATAAATATGATATTCTGGTCTAGCCATAGAAAATAAGTGTGGTATTTCAATCCCGCCATAGGATATAAGTACGGTTATATATAGTAAAAGGCTGATGATTTGAATAAAATTTATTTTATGTTGGATTATTGAATATGATTGGTTTCGAATCAAATATATGCATTTGTATATGAATATTTAATAGATGCTAACATTATTGAATTCATATTTTGATAATAAATTTGATTATGTTCCTGCACTGATTAATGACTACTGTATTTTGAATTATCGTATCTTATATTATCATATGAATTATCTAGTGAAGATATTCATTACTTACTGGGCTTTCAAGCTCATTACTCTTTCTTTTTAGAATCAAATGCATAGTTGTGGATGCAAGTACTATTTTGGGAGTGAGATTAAAAATGAGATTTGATAGCATCAATATAATTTAGATTTAGATTTATTACTATATTTTATAGGTCTATTATTTTAGGTTCAATGGATGTAAGACTTTTGCAATTTTATTTTTTTGTTGGATTTGTTAGTTGAATGAATTTTGATTTTGAACTATCTCTACTGTGATGCTTTTGATATCATGTTGAAATGCCTTGCATGCTTGTGAGGGGTATTCATCATAAGTATGCAGTAGTTGCCATGATTTCTGCCTTGTGATCTCGGATCAGAGGCAAGACACCAAGATAGGCTTAATTTAGCAAGTGAGTGGAGGATTTTGGACTAATTAACTAGGTTAGGTTGAAGTAAGGGTGAATAAGATTAGTTTGGGATAAGTAAGATGGTGTGTGATTGGGTCAAAGTGGGTTTGATCACTACAATTAGGTAAGACTAGACATGATTAGATAAGATTGGGTTTGATTGGATGCAATCAAGTATAGATGGCCATAATAAAAGGTTGTGTTTAGGTCTGATTGGGTAGGATTATGTCAAATTTAGGTGGCTAAGATTGGGATTAGGAATCATCAGGAATGATCAAATATAATTAGGCATGATATGATGCGATTGGCTTCAACCGATTTAGTGGGATTTGGTTGGAGTGGATGGGGTTAGACTGCTAGATTTGGATGGATCCAAGTTTTGTGTTGGAATGATTAAGGAAACAAAAAATTTTCCACAAGAGTTGTTGCTATCGCAGTCAAGGAGTCAGATGGCTTTGGATGGTTGGATTGGCTCCGCGCCCGCATATATGAGGTATTGTCCATTTCGGCCTCTTAGGCCCATGGCATGGGGCTTCACAATTTTATCTTTTAAAAGGTATGCCTCACGTAGGAGATAAGGTTCCAATCTATATAAGTCATACTATCCTCTTGACTTACAATCGATGTGGGACTAAAGATGCCATCCTCCACAACATGAGGCATCAAATGGTTGATATCCTTTGCCAAATGAAGTTAGTACAAAATGAGATAAAGTCGGAAGAAGATGTTAGTTCAGTACGACTCACAAAATATTGCTAGTTTTTCCTAAGGCTATTGAAAAAATATGCAGGATTTCTATGCATACATTTCAAAACTTTTTCGAAAACTAGATGTAGTAGAAGACATAGATTAAACTATTTAATCCTATTTATGCATGTGATCTAATCAATAAACCCTACATCTAGGATCTATAAAATATCATGATGCATGAATAAATCTGAAAAAATAAATCATATTGATATTGATCATATCAATACCCTAGATCTAGAACTATTCTAGAAACCCTAGATTGCATCTAGGTCAGATAAGAGATCAGATCTCATACCTTTGCATGGGTCGAGAACACCACATTTGAAAACCACTATTGTCCTTATTGCTTGGAGCTGCATAGCATGTCCAGCCTCTATAGATAGTCCACACAAGATCGCAATATAGATCGAAGGTTTGTCGAATGAAGTTCTGCTCAAAGTGCTAGCTTCTCGTGGATCCCTCCTGATGGTCAATCTATAAAAAAAATTCTTCATATCTCTTAGGACACTCCAAGAGATGAAGATAAGGAGAAGGATTGAGGGAGAAGTTCAACCCTTGGATCTCCCAAATAGAAGAAAACAAAAGGCTCTAGAAAATCATCAAGAGAAGACCTATCTTCTCTTTTCAGGACATCAACCATTGATATCCTAAACAGATCTCCATGCTTGAAGAATAGGTGACCTTCTCCTCTAGAATTTTTTCATGTCCATGGCCCTCTTTCTCTTTGATTTTTCTCATAGAAAAATCTCACAAAAGTAAAGAAGAAAAAACTTTGAGAGAAACCCTAAGAAAAGACATTCTTCTCCTCTTTCTCTCAACAAGACATGAGACTACGTTGTCCAAAAGAAGAGACCACGCCTAGTATCTTGGAGATCCCATCCTCCATGCCCTCTCCCCATTTCTCTCTCTCTTTTGTATAGAAATCTTGGTGGTTTCTCATTCCCAAACTCCTTAAAAAGTGGTGCTATCTCTAGATTAGGAAGACTAGGTCAAACCTAGTCATAGAAGGATTCTAGGGAGAAGTTTTAGGAGGATTTTTAGGAGGCATCCAAGTTGGATGCCTCCTCCCTAAAAAATAGGCATGAGAGACTATAATCCCATGCACAAAAGAAAGAATAAAGAGGCAAACAAAAGGTATTTTGGCATGGGAAAAATATGATGCATGAAGGGAGGAGCTTTGGATTTCAAAAACTCTATCAAGGCATAACCACTTTCTATGTTTTGACCAATTCAAAACAAATTCCAAAAACACCAGGTATTGGGGCATGGAGATCTTTCTTAGGTGAGGAATAATTCACATCAACACCAAAGGAAGGGTAGAAAAAAGTATGGCATGGTTCTTCTTAGGTGCAAGGGATTAGGAGTCCTAGTCCAACTAGGACTCTCCTATTTTGACTAGGTCAAATCTAATTTAAATCTCATTTAAATCAAAATTAATACAACCAAATTAAAGATAATCCTTATTCCAACTAGGATCCTAATTAAATTAGATTAAATTATATTTAAATCTAATTTAATTTTTAATCAAATTAAAAATTAGGTGCACTCAAGTCCTAATTAAATAAGGACTTATTTTTCCTTACAATTGGCTTATCCAATAAACCAATTGAACTTGATCCAATCAAGTCCAAACCAATTCTAAATTGAATTTAATTCAATTAGACTTAATCTTAGCCTGATTGATCAATCAAATTAAGCCAATTAGCAATCTAATTACTAATCAATCCTGCCTATAATCCTTGTACTTAATTGATCATCAATCGTATTGATGATTTGATCATTAAATGATTCTCAATCATCGATCAACCATCCGATCAGGTAGTAACCTCTTATGCGTGTGATCCCATAGGTTCAAATCTAAGCTAGTAGCATAGGAACTAATTTCTTATACTAATCAAAATGATCATCTAGTAATGGTATCCGATGTTCGGATAGGTCAAATGTATGCAAAGCAATATTTTTAGAATCCTAACCTATGGATCGTATAATTCATCCCTTTAACCAATAATACTCAAGATAACTTCAAGTTAGCTATCAATACTCATACAAGTCATCCATATTGTGTCTTAAAATTTGCAAATCTCATGACTCCTTTCAAGGATTACCCAGGTCTAGGTTTTGCTAAATTAAAACATAGCAAGATATTCACTTTTTGAAGTTAATCAGAAGTGGTCAATCCCATCTTGACTCACACACTGACTCTACAAATACTTGATTATATCCCAAAAATCTTTTGATCCTATATTAGAAATACAGGTAGTTTGGTACCAAAGTACAGTGAGTTACTTACAAGTAACCATAGGTGATCTCAAGGTCAAAGGGATACTTATACTTATTTACCTTAGCTAGCTACTCTTGATAGTAGAGTGCTACATTGGTCACATTCAGTGTAGAATGGTTAAGAGGACAATCCACGTATGACATATAGTGACCTATACTCGATAGGTTATCATCCTAATTAACAACCTATCATTTGGTTATGAACTAATTTAAGAACCATTTGATAAATCCTCTTTTATCAATTAATTATGGTTCTAAGAACTTCATCATAATTTAAAAATTTATTTAAAAAAGATAGTACTTTTATAATCAATAAGCCAAATAATAATTATTATTTGATAATTCATATACTAATTCCAATCATCTATAACTTAGATAATTGGCTTTAGGATATATTTCCTAACAAATGCAATCCTACCATCCTACAAACACCATAAATAAACACCATCCATGAGTATAATAACCAACAATATGAGCATTCCTAATGTCAATTTGGCTCGAACCAGGCCATCCTCCCATGATAGAAGGGGTGAGATTTTGGTTGGGCAATGCACTGGATGGTGTGCTCTATTCATCCCCTATTGGATGATCAAATTCAGCAACCATTTCTTGTCTAGTCTTGGTTTTGCCCTTTTTTCCTTTTTTTGATCCATCTTAAATGAAGCTTCCCACCAACAAAAGTTTAAGCAAACTTTCACAAGGGTCAAATCTAGAAGGATCTAGCAAGGCAAAATGACGACAACATTTTTCTTTTAAAGGTTGAGATCAATGTGATGTTGTGCTTAAAATAAACTATTGGATAGCAAACGTGATATTCTTGCATCTTAGCATATGGAGCAAGTGCAAAACTGGGGTAGTGTGGGTCATTTTTTTATTTATTTTATCATTTTTTTTATGGATTTGGATTGGGATCAGGAATCCAAATTGGACTTATGGAAAAGCAAGTTGGAAAACTATTAAAATGTACAAAGCCTTGTAGGCTAGCGCTGATGGATTTGAGTTGTATCTCAGAAAAAAGGCTCGCCTTCTTTTGTGAGGTCAACTATTGAATTATATAATATCCACTTCAATATATATATATATATATATATATATATATATATATATATATATATATGTATATATATATATATATGTATATATATATATATATATATATATATATATATATATATATATATATATATATATATATATGATATATATATATATATATATATATATATATAAATATATCTATATATATATATATATATATATATATATATATGTATATATATATATGTATATATATATATATATATATATATGTATATATATATATATATATATATAATCCATTGATTGATGTCATGAAAGAAGAATGAATTCATTCTTTCATGTGAAAGATATAACCTGAATGTGGAGTAGATCAATTAGCCGCTTAGCTATTAGAATTATTAAAATCATAAGGAATGTCTCCCATTGTCCATTTGGGCATTTGCGATCTACATACTACTGGTCCAAGAAGTGATCCCCTGAGATGCATGCACTCACATGTGAGTTAATTATACCTTTCAAAAAAGGAATCAATGATTTTAAAGTTAATAATAAGCCATTCAAGCTAAAGATCCAAAGTATTAAAAATCTAAAAAAAAATCTAAATTATTGAAAACCTGCTCTATAAAAATACCTCAAAACTAAAATTCACATACGAGCCCACACAAAGTCTAGACTCTAAAGATGCCTCAAAGTTAAAATTAACACACACTAGCATAAGTTAACTACACACTTTATATCAACCTCTTGAAAAAGGAATCGATGGTTTCAAAATTAATAATAAGCCATTCAAATTAAAGATACAAACCATTGAAAATCTATACCATAAAATATACCTTGAAGCTAAAATTTATATATTTTGGCGGTATCTTAATATATACATCAATTTGGTAAAAAATGAATAGTGTTAATTGCATTGGGGTGGTAAAATATGAGAAGGGGAATATAAATTGAAAAAAATATTATGAAACATGATCTACAGATATTAAAAAAAATAGTACATCTAATTTCAAAATATTTTGATTATTACATCATGATAAAATATAATGTCTACAATTAAGATCATCCATTTTGGTATCTACTCGATGGTTAGATTAAAATCGTCAAAACAGGTGCATTTTAGTTTCTAAGTATTTTTCACAATGTAGATGATGTTCAACGAATGGGTTCATGAATTTGGGTGGTATGTGTCATTGATTTTTATTCATTAACTTCTTTTTTAGATGTTAAAATGTATAATTCAGCTACATATGTATGTTTGTATATGTATATAGGCATGCACGCATATATGAGACACTGTAGTTAGAAGGATGAGATGATGAAAGATCAAAATATCCTAAGAGATTAGACTACTCTTTCATGTATATCAATGTGAGAGCGGCATGGAATGGGTTTAGCCTACCATCATTGGTGAGCATTACCATGTGTGAACAATACGGCTCATGAGCATCATGCATCTGGGGCTCGTGGCCAGCATCACCATCCATGCATGGGTGGTACATGCTATAAATAGTGAGGTAAACTGCTTCAGTCCATCATATGGTAATCCCATTCCCAACAGAAGGGCAACAATTAACCTAGAATTATTTTTTAAAAAAATATTCTCTCAAAACAACATTCTTTATAAATTTTGCCTTCTTTCAATTTGGGGCTTTTTTACAAAAATAATATTATTTTAAAAAATAATTATCAAAATAATGTTGTTTCAAACTATTTATGAAAGTAGTATCCAAACAAAGTCACCCTATAGTAGGGCGACTTTCTATGTTGAGTCACCCTCCTCTTCGCCAGCTAATGCTCAGGGCAATGTTGACTTAGAGAGTCATCCTATAATAAGTAGCCCTATCAAGAGGTGGCTCTATAAGTCGTTCAATAAAAGAGTGGCTCTCTAAGTCACCCTACCATAGGATGACTTTGATACTATCTCTGTGCCCCCTTAGCTACAAGGATTCACATACTGAGTGCAATCCCTATGTTTTCAAAATTTTCTCGCCTACCATTTTCATTAAGATAAACTAAGATCTCAATTTATTTCCCATTGCCATCCACTCATATACCTTGTATATCACAAAATTTTTAAAAGAAAATGCTTTGGCATGTGTTATACATACGTGAAAAGTACATCAGATTCATAATCATTCATTTGGCAACTTTATAATTAATCAATCAACTAAGTTTGGCAACAAATTCTTGAGTTCATCTAAACACCTTGTGCTGCATGAGTAGAGAATTATTCTTATATATATAATGGGAGCTGCATTCATTTTTAAAAATTCTTGACACTTTAAAGAGGGTGCATTTGATATCTTGATAACGTACATGTTAACCCATCCAAGATGAAGGATTGGATACTTTCCCCAAAGATTGATTTTGATGATGACAAAAAGTTTTGAGTATAAGTTATAAAGTCTAAATATGTTTATGAGATTGTGTAGTTTTGAAACTTCAAGTACTCATAATTCTTCAAGTGTCTCTCGATATCTTAATAAAGATAAAATCAAGTCAAAAAGGTAAGCCTAACCTACAAATTAATTTAGAAAAAAAAGGATCACAAACAGTCTTTGGCACGTGTGGCATGCTAACTGAGCCAACTCATTCTGAAACTGTGTCG
>QRFJ01005716.1:0-13636 GCA_006176705.1 Cocos nucifera
GCCACGTGGTGGACCTAGACCCCTTAAGGGTCTACAGAAATTTATCGCGGCTCACAAGGGTAATTTAGTCTTTTCGTCCGACAACAGCGGCGCTGATTGGTTGCGGTGTGCGGTGCGGCCGGTCCACGCGGTCCATGGGAACAGTTATTGCGCGATCGGACGGATGTGGTTGTTTGCGGTCAGGATCGGACGGCTGTGGTTGCTTCCGAATTTTATTCAGATACAAACATCACGCGGATCACCATCGGACGGCAGCGCTCGATCCAGGCGATGATCCGACGGTCCAGAATGCTGCCGGCGGTGATCAAGACTCCCGAAGCGCGATTTGCGGCCAGATTTCCTCGATCAAGCGCGATCCAACGGCCAGAATTTAATCCGACCCGATCTGAGCTTATCTGCATCCGATTTTGATGATTTTTGGACCGTTGGATTCCTGTTGAACGGCTGGATTTTATCAGATTTATCAGAGTCATATCAGAGCTATTTTGATTCAAATTTTATCCAAATTTCTTTATATTTTGATGATTACAAAGGCTATTAGTCCCATATTGCCTTTAGAAAAAATATCCAGCCCTCCTAGCT
Organism: Cocos nucifera; assembly: GCA_006176705.1. Taxonomy (NCBI): domain Eukaryota; kingdom Viridiplantae; phylum Streptophyta; class Magnoliopsida; order Arecales; family Arecaceae; genus Cocos; species Cocos nucifera. Next base: position 583 of record QRFJ01005716.1, read on the forward strand.
CTATAAAAAGGACCCCAGGCCATCAGAAAATTAATATCTCCGATCAAGGTGAAGCTTTGGTACAGGGCGAAGCCAGGCTATGGGTTAAAGGCTGCTTCGAAGCAACGGGTGCCGAGAAGAAGAGCCGAGCTTCTACACCATCTTTCTGCCAATGCCGATCCAAGATCAGAGATCAGGCTATTTTATTTTATTTCTTTTCTTTTTAAATTTTATGTATTTAAATTCTAAAATTTTAATTAATAAAAATTTTATTTTTGCATTTTAATTTCTTGCTTTTTATTTTTATTGTAATTTAATTTCTGCACTTTAATTATTATTGCTTTTTTATTGCAAGTAGATGCTAAGATCTAACTAGTAGATCTTAGTACCAAGTTTAAATTCCTGCACCTTTTAATTTTTGCTTTTTAATTTTCCGACTTCACTTTTGATTCCCAAAACTCAAATCCTTTTCTTCTTTTCTTTTCAAAAATCAAAGATTTCAAATCTAAAAACACTACCTTCCCTGTGGATTCGACCCGACTCACTACTATCTACGCATTTTTAATGATTTTAAGAAGTCGGATTAAACTGATAAACACGGTGTCTTAACGACAGCATCGCGTCCCTATCAAGTTTTTGGCGCCGTTGCCGGGGAAGGTTTTTGATTTTTGATTTTGATTTCTTTGATTTATTAAAAATAATTTCGGCAAACGCACCAAGTTTTTGGCGCCGTTGCCGGGGAAGGTTTTTGATTTTTGATTTTTTTCTTTGATTTCTTTTTTTGGCGCCGTTGCCGGGGAAGGCACGGATATTAAATTTTTGATCTCTTTGATTTTTCTATAAATAAATTATAAATAAAATTTTTATTTTCTTACTAATTTTTTTTATTATTTTGTAGGAAAAAAAAAAAGAACAAAAAGAATCAGAAGTTTTGCCTGGTGAGATCAATCCTAACCCTAGTCCTCTTTTCTTTTTATTTATTTATTTATTTATTTTATTTTTAAATTAATTTAAAAAAATATTCATTTAAACCTAATTAAAAGCCTCATGATAAGATTAGAAATCCCTAACTGCTTTAGAGCATGCATCATATTAGTTTTATTTTTATCTTTATTTTTATTTTTATTTTTTTTGGTGATTGCTGGAGGCAAGGTAAGCCTTTCAGAATTTAATTAGTTGCATGCATCTAGTTTAAATTGCATAAAACCCTTTGATTGAATTTTTTTTTTTTTTGTGCATATTCATATTAAATCAAATTAAGGGCACAACCCAATTAAACAAGATAAGGTGGGGATTTGATCACCCTTCCTTAGCCCACAAACAACCAACCAACATCCTGCATTGACCTAAGCCTTTAAATTAAAATCAATTAGACATCAACCCTAGGAACTCGAGCTCAATAGGATAAGGAATCCTAAGAGTTGAACCGGGTTAGGATAAGTCAATTTGACTGGTGTCTAGGAAAGTGGTTCAGGGACGACTGCGCCCGAAGGAAGGTGGTTTCTAATTGGTTCCGTTCGCTTACCTGGCCAAGCACAATTGGTGTCTAAGGCAAGCAACGGGGGGACTCCCACCGAACCTTACACTTACCTGGCTAGTTGATTGGCTAATCCTACACTTGGAGGGCTTGAAGGTGACCTTGGCAGTTAGGAGCTGTCTAGATCTAGGATAACCCTTAGTCAGGATTGATTGACCAACTTGATTGCTAACCAACATCAAACCTAATTAAACCTTAATTCTTCTCTTTCTTCTTAGTTCTAGGACTCCTTAGGACCTCTTCTTTAGAACTCTTCTTTCTTTCTTCTCCTTTCTCCTCTAAAAATAAAATAAAATAAAAATTAAACTAACTAAAAATTAATAATTAAATTAAATTAAATTAAATTAAAATTAACAAATAAAAATAATTAAAAAAAATTAATTTTTAATATAATAAAATAATAATAATAATAATAAAATAAAAAAATATTCTAAAAATTTTTAAACCATACATTAGGGTTACACTAATACATGCATGGTAGGAAATCGCTTTTTCTGATTTAGTTGAACTTAATTGAATGGTTGATTCACATTAAACATAATAATCAAATGGCTAATATGAAATCTAATAGTCCAAAAATTAGATAAAGTTGACCTTCTTGATCAGAAAATAGATCAACTCCTAACCCTAGGTCAACAATCTCCTGCACAATTCACATCATCTTCTAATTATCAGGAGAATTATTCAATCTGTGCTAGTCCAACCCATCATGTAAGTGAATATCCTATGACTGCACAGTTTCCATATTTTATCCAAGAACAAGTTCAAGCTACTCAAGGATACTCCAAATTGATTAATGATCCCATTTTCAAATTCATATAATTCAGATTGGAGTAACTTTAATTTTTCTTGGACATCCCAACAGACTCAGGCTCAGACCCAAATTTCACTTGAGCAAAATTATCAAAATTATGCCTATAATAATGGTCAGCCTAGTCAGTTTAACCAGCCATCATATTATAATCAGCCTTCATACCCACCTCCTCAACAGACCAATCTAGCTGATGATAGATTTAACCAACTTCAACAATTAATTCTAACTCAACAGCAATCTATCGCCAGACTAGAAGCTCAAATAGGACAATTAGTTGAGTCTAACATGAGGAGAGAACTAGATCAACTACCGAACCTACCAATTTCAAATAACCCACCTAATGACCACCAACCACCTGGATTAAATTATCAATCTAATGTTTCATCTAAGAATCTCCAATTTGAGAATACCAAAGTAATTCCTGAACTTAAAAGCTATAGGATTCTTATGGACCCATACCAAGACCAGGTGAGAGAGGCTAGTACTGATGCTAGCCAAAATAAAAATTTAGAGGAACTGGTTAGTACTGAGACTAACCACATAGAAGAACCCAAGCCAGGAATTAGTACTGATGCTAGTTCCAGTTTAAATGAGATAGAAATAAGGGAAAAGAGAATAGATGATTTACCCGAGACTTATAAACCTAATGTCCTATTCCCTTCAACCCTAGAAGCTGGTTCTTCTTATAAAAATCAAAAGGCATGTAATGAAATGTCAATGGAGTTGTTTAAGCAGGATCACATTAATTTACCTCCAGAATTAAAACCGCCTTTAGTCACCATTCCAGCACCCATTGAATCAAACTTAACTCCTAAAACTCCATTCATGAGCATTTTAGAAGAACAAATAGGAGTAATTCTTAATAAACATGGGTCTGAGAATGGAATCATAAAATATATCCCAAAAATTAACAGTGAATATATCAATAATGGGATTAAAAATCAACATCAACTTTCTGAGATTGGCAATCCAAAACCATTGGAATTTGTCAATCCAATATTCGACACAGGATAGTGAGCTACATTGTGTCTGGCTGAAGACGGTAAACTTAGCGCTTGTTGGGAGGCAACCCAATATTTAGTTTTTATCTAATTTATCTTATTTTCTTTTTAGGATAATTTGAATAAGTTGGAGGGAGAGCTCAAATTTGTAAAGGCATGTGCTGGACCAAAAAAAATAAAATAAAATAAATAAATAAATAAATAAATAATATAGGTGTATTCTTCCATTTTTTTATTACATCCTTTATTTTTTCTTCTTCTCCATTGAGGACAATGTCGATTAAGTTGGGGGGAGAGAAAAATAAAAATTTTAAAATTTTAAGTCCTCGAAAAAGTTAGTATTTAGTATTTAGATACTTGATTATGCTTAAGAATCGAATTAAACTAAGCATTTTTAAAAAGAAAATTGATGCACAGATTAGAGAATCTATGAGATATTGAGGAATCAAGTATTAAGAAAATTCAATAAAGAGTTAAGTCCAGAACATAAAATTTTTTTTCTTGGAGCATTTCTAATTATTTCTACTAGCATCAAAGAAAAGTCTACTTTTTATAGGCTTGTGTAGGGTAACTATACGTTTCTTCATATAAAAATTTATTTTAATAAAATAGTTTCCAAGTACTTCTCACTGAGTAACCGGGCCTCTTTGCCTAAGCAAGCATTGAGTTTCGCGTCAAAAGGTGGGAAGGGCAAAGAAGCTCGTTGTAAAGCTAGTCTTAACTCGTAGCCTATTTGATTCGAGCTAGTAAGCCCGAGGGGTATTCTATACCTAGTGCCCTAAAGCCAACTGGTTTGGGAGTCATTGGCCCAAGACTCGCTACATGGATCAAATAGAAAGCTTAAGGAGTTAAGACACTCAATAGTGGTACAACGTTAAAAAAAAAAAAAAAAAAAAAAAAAAAAAAAAGAAACATTGGTTTCCCACCGAGTAACCGGGTCCCGTTGCCTAAGTAAGCAATGATATTCGCATCAAAAAGTGGGCAATGTGAAAATAAAAATTAATAAATGAAGGATGGAAGTAGCAATACACCTGCCTATATGAAAGTTTAGACAAATCAGAGATAAAAGTGGAATAATTTAGAAAAAGTTCTGAAAAATTTAATGTTCTTTACTTAATTTTTCTATTGATAAGTATTAATACCCCAATGATATATCTCATTTAAGCTCTACTGAATATCAATGGCCATTTTGAAAATTGCTTAGGTAAAATTCGAAACTCTAAAGTTAAAAGGTATTTAAAACTAAATTCTTTCTTTACTCGAGGACGAGCAAAGCTTAAGTTGGGGGGTGTGATAAGCATCATAAATTCATCCAATAAAAGTATTAATTTATCAATTAATTGATATTAATTTTTAAGAATTAATAATCAATTTATATATAATTTTTGAAAAATTCATATTTTTATTAATTAAAAAATTAATTAAAAAATAATAAAAAATAATAAAAATTAAAAAATAAAATTTTATTATCAATAGAAAGAGCTCATTTTTCTTGATCACAACGAAATAAATTTCAAGTAAAACGGAGCTAAAATGGAAAAGATATGAATTTTGAAAGATATAAAATAAATAAAAATTAAATAAAAAAAAGAAAATGGCTCAGCCGGCTCCGTAAGCCGAGCCACCAAGCCAAGCCAAGCCATCAAGCCGACTCAGCCGTTGAAGCCATCAGCCGGTCCACGATCTAGGCGTGGACCGCCAGCTCAGCAAATTCCGGCGAATCAGAGATTGCCACGTGGTGGACCTAGACCCCTTAAGGGTCTACAGAAATTTATCGCGGCTCACAAGGGTAATTTAGTCTTTTCATCCGACAACAGCGGCGCTGATTGGTTGCGGTGTGCGGTGCGGCCGGTCCACGCGGTCCATGGGAACAGTTATTGCGCGATCGGACGGATGTGGTTGTTTGCGGTCAGGATCGGACGGCTGTGGTTGCTTCCGAATTTTATTCAGATACAAACATCACGCGGATCACCATCGGATGGCAGCGCTCGATCCAGGCGATGATCCGACGGTCCAGAATGCTGCCGACGGTGATCAAGACTCCCGAAGCACGATTTGCGGCCAGATTTCCTCGATCAAGCGCGATCCAACGGCCAGAATTTAATCCGACCCGATCTGAGCTTATCTGCATCCGATTTTGATGATTTTTGGACCGTTGGATTCCTATTGAATGGCTGGATTTTATCAGATTTATCAGAGTCATATCAGAGCTATTTTGATTCAAATTTTATCCAAATTTGTTTGTATTTTGATGATTACAAAGGCATTAGTCCCATATTGCCTTTAGAAAAAATATCCAGCCCTCCTAGCTCTATAAAAAGGACCCCAGGCCATCAGAAATTAATATCTCCGATCAAGGTGAAGCTTTGGTACAGGGCGAAGCCAGGCTATGGGTTAAAGGCTGCTTCGAAGCAACGGGTGCCGAGAAGAAGAGCCGAGCTTCTACACCATCTTTCTGCCAATGCCGATCCAAGATCAGAGATCAGGCTATTTTATTTTATTGTCTTTTCTTTTTAAATTTTATGTATTTAAATTCTAAAATTTTAATTAATAAAAATTTTATTTTTGCATTTTAATTTCTTGCTTTTTATTTTTATTATAATTTAATTTCTGCACTTTAATTATTACTTGCTTTATTTTATTGCAAGTAGATGCTAAGATCTAACTAATAGATCTTAGTACCAAGTTTAAATTCCTGCACCTTTTAATTTTTGCTTTTTAATTTTTCCGACTTCACTTTTGATTCTGAAAACTCAAATCCTTTTCTTCTTTTCTTTTCAAAAATCAAAGATTTCAAATCTAAAAACACTACCTTCCCTGTGGATTCGACCCGACTCACTACTATCTATACATTTTTAATGATTTTAAGAAGTCGGATTAAACTGATAAACACGGTGTCTTAACGACAGCATCGCGTCCCTATCAGGTGGCGTAAGGAATGGAGAGTCCTAGTCACACTAGGACTCCTATTTTGACCTGGTCAAACAAGGTCTTTTAACAAATAAAAATAAGAGTAATCCAACCCAATTAAATAAGGTCCTAACCTATTTAAAAACTTATTTAAATTAGATTAAATTAAATTTAATTTTGATTTATTTTTTAATCAAATTAGAAAATTGGGTTGACCCAAGTCCTAGTTAGACTAGGACTAGTTCTTTCTTGCACTTGGCTTATCCAATAAACCAATTGGATTTGATCCAATCAAGCCTAAACCAAATATAATTAAATCATATTTAATTAGACTTAATCTCAGCCTACTGGCTTAATTAAATTAAGCTAATTAGTAATTAAATTGCTAATTGATCCTCCTGTAATACTTGCATTAGGTCAAACATCAACCGTATTGATCGTTTAATCCTAAAATGATTCTAAATTGCTGATCAACCATCCGATCGGAACATGAACTCTAATGTGTGTGATCACATAGGTCCGAACCTATGTCGATAGCATAGGATCAAATTTTTGTACCAATCGAAGTGACCATCTAGCAATGATACCCGATGGTTGGATAGGTCGAAGGTGTAGAACACCATCCTTAGAACCCATGCGGATATAGTTTCCATATAATTCATCCCCTTGACCATAATGCTCGTAGGACACCTCAGAGTTCAACTATCAACTCTGATTAGGTTGTTTATATTGTATTTCAAAATACCAAATTCATCTGATGGATTATCCTGGCTAAGGTTTTACTATATTGAAATACAGTGATACATTCTTCTCCAACTCTTGGAGTAGTCAATTCCATCTTAATCATACTTCGACTTTGCAAGTACTTGACTGTGCCCAGAAGCCTTCCATTGCTGAATTAGAAATTCAGTTAGTCTGGTACCAAAGCATGGTGAGTTGCTTGCAAGTCACTGAGGTGATATCAGGTCTAAGGGATATTTATATCTATATTCCATCAGAGACATTTTCGATAGTAGAATGCTCTGGAGTTGGTCACGTTCAATGACGATGTACCCATACATCTCACCTGTATTCCATACCAGTATCTCCACACTCCTTGGTTAAGAGAATAACCAACCTATATGGCATATAGCGACCTATGCTCGATAGACGCTGTCGTCCTAAATAACAGCCTATCATTTGATCATGAACAAATTTAAGGACTAATCGATAAATCCTCTCTTTATCAAAACTAAATAGTCCTAAGGACTTCATCACAATAATGGAGTTCATTAGAAGATGTAAACTTATGATGAAAAATATGCCAAAAATTTTTATTAATTAATAAATTAATTACAATATCTCAACCGTCAACGGGCTGACGATTGGCTTTGGGACATAATTCTCAACATTAGATTGTGGAGATCATCTACCCATGCAAAATTATCATGTACAGTATACTGATTGATCAACAAATCAGATTTACTGATCAAATGCATTTCATTTTTCAATTACATACTCACATGTCTAGAACCTAGTGTAGGATTATTGATTAGATCAATGCATGCCTAAATTAATTTTAGATTAATTTTTCTATTTTTGTTAAAATAAAATTTGAAAAAGTTTTTGAAAAGCATGCCCTAAACCCTGCCTGTTAGGAACGCTCGTGCCAAAGTCCAGTCTGATACTTAGCCTAATGCAATTAGTAATCATGGAAAAGCTTCGATCGAAAATTCTTCCTCCAGCAGTCGAATCCCAACCGAACTCCTCCAGCGATCGAACCCCAGCCGAACTCCTCCAGCGGCCCAACTCCTTCCGAACTTCTTCTTCAGTTGGATACCTCCACGAGCTGAACTCCTCCAGACTTCTCCTTCAGTTGGATTCCTCAAGGAGCCAAACTCTTTCTGGACTTCTTCTTTAGTCGGATACCTCCAGGCGCCGAATTCCTCCGGACTACTCCTTCAATCGGATTCCTCCAGGAGCCTAACTCCTTCTAGACTTCTTATTCAGTCGGATACCTCCAGAAGTCGAACTACTTTCAGATTCCTTCAGGAGCTGAAGTCCTTCCAGACCTCTCCTTCAGTCAGATTCCTATAGGAGCCAAACTCCTTTCGAACCTCTCCTTCAGTCAAACTTCATCTGGATTCCTCCAGCAGATTACTTTCAGATTTCAAGTAGTATTCCTCCCAGATGATCCCCTTTAGCTGCATTCCTTTTAGGAGTCCAAACTCCTCTAGAATTGATATATGTAAAAGTTCTTCACCAACCAACATCAGCTTTCTCTGGACTTTGACTATTAAATCTCAATGAACAGACGATCCCACTACCAGATGGTTATGACTATTATTCATCAATCTGCTATAGATGATCCCACTATCGGATGGTTATGACTATCATTATCAGTCTATTACGTACGGCACCTCTCTCCATAATAAAAACCACATGGCTTCGAGCGGCCCACTATTGGACGGTTATGATAGGCTTCGTCTATAAAAAGGGACCCTCTAGATACGTTTTCTCTAAGCTCTTTTCTCCTTCCCAAAACTCTGCCGAACTCAATCCTGAGCACTCTATTTTTGTTGGCCAAAAGAGCCGACTTGATCATCGAAGGGTCCTATTGGAGCCACCACCATCGACTTTGGATGAAACTTTATTTTATAGGTCACTGGCGGTGACCTCTTCCTCAGCTCTAGCTCGATTCGGTGTCAACCAGATTCTACATCAAAAGAATTGGTGCTAGAGAAAGGGCCCTCTATTCCTGAAGTATCCTTGTTCTTAAAGGAGTGCTTAGCCAATCCTATGGATCTTCTTCTTCAAAGTCCATCTCCATCCTCTCCCTCAATCCCAAGAAATGCCTCCAAAGAAGGCGACTATTCAAAGATCTACCATTTCTGCCACTAGATCTGAACCAGATCCATTCATTCCTGCTCCAACATTGGTGCTTCAACCTCCTCCTCCATCGACGGCCATGGTAGATCTGGAGCAGTTTAACCTACTGATGCAGCAAATTCAAGGCCTTACCGAGATGGTGCAGGTCATGCGGTAGGCCCCGATGGTGGTTCTACCAGGAAACCCACCATCGGGATGTCAAAAACTAGTCCTAAGAAGGAGCACTTAAGCTAGCATACCCGTCGCCCTTGGGAAGGAGAAATAGAGAGTAGAGGATCCTTGTTTGGATCATGATTCTTCTCTGAAAGAGACCTTCTCAATCTACAGTCGGAAGCCTTTCAAGATCTGCGATCGAGATGATGTCCTCGATCAGCTGAAGGGAAATCCTGATTTTCCGATCCAGGTTCGTCCAGATCTGATTAGATCAAGAGATATATTTCAAAAATTTTCTCTTGATCTCAATCAGATCTTGATATGTTTCAGATCTGATTCTTATTATTTTAATAAATAAAATAAAATAAGATAAATTAAATCAAATTTAATTTACCTGATTTGGGTAATCCTATTACCCTGTAGATGATCCTGATTGCAGCGGAAAGGTTCTGGATCTTAGCCATGCAAGCGCCTGGCCTCTACCGGTATCCACTCAGGTTGGATCTGGAGATCCTCTTCTTCTCTATCACACCTCCAAAAATCAGATCTGGATCTGATCTGGAGGATCTTCAAAACTCTTTTGAAGATCTGCAGTCGTCCTTTTGCAGCAGCGCAGCCTTCTTGCTTTTGATCGCCTTTCCTTGATCTGAATCGCACCAACCAAAGTCCAAAACACCTTTTGGACGTGGAGAGCAAGGGGAGAAGAGACTATGGCGTGGAGAAGGAGGGGAGAGGCAGCCTTGGGGCGTGTCTAATAGCATTCACTCTTGGAATTAGGGTTGGGCGCAGGGTCTTATTTATAGACCTCTTGTGATCCAACTCCTCTTCCTCTCAACCAATCACAACCCTTTGTGAAATCAGATCTAAATCTGATTGGTTGGAATAGAGACCCCTGGATTCCTCCTTAGAGGGCACCTAAGACCAGTCAAACTGGATTCTTAGTAGAACTCTGATTGGAATCCAAAAGGGAGGTGGAGTCCTTGTCCAACAAGGACTCCTAGGTGCCTCCTACTTGAGCTCACGCCACCCTTGGCGTGCGCCCTTCTCCTTGCCAGGTTCTGGCAGGGGGACAGGCCCCCACCAGCTCTCCAATAGGTGCATGACATGTGGTCAAAAGTCAAAGGGTGAATGGTCAATGTTTGACCAGTCAAAGGTAGACTTTTGACCAAAGTCAAAGAACAAGAAATGGCAGGTGACCAAAAATGGCAGGTAATGTCTTACAAATAAGACAACCTATTCTGACTTGGACAACCTCCAGTCAGACCATATGAAGGCCTCTGATTGAGCACAAACTCCTTTGGCTCAGTCAGGACAACTTATTTATGATAGTAAAAGAAGAACGTTAGGTTCAATCGAGTGCTAGCACGATTTCCTTGAACCTAATTGAATCTCATTCAGATCAATTGAACTAGATCAGTTCAATTGATGATCACCAGATTCAAACCCTTATTTGTGTGACCCAGTTAGGTTCAGTTCTGTATGGTAATGGGATATGTCATGATCTCTATCATAGACATCATCGAAACTCCTTTCGATGGATCAGAACTCTTCTGATTCGAACAGCTAGAATGATCGATCATCTAAATCATTCTAATTGCTCCCAAAATCCACCAGTGACACCTAGTAGTATATGGTGGCAACCCATCAGAGCTGAATGTGAACCTCTTGGTGCAGCTACCTGTGTGATTAAGTTCTTCTATCTTGAGCCCCGATCAGATTAGGGTTAAGGTGAACTCGTCAAACCCTAGTCTCTGTCATATGATATAATCATTCGATTCGAGTCCAATGTGAAAATCTAAATAGAAACTCTTTCTATTATTTCACTCTACCATGGCCATGGGCTTCAGGACTTGATTCTCATGATTATCATAGGGCTGCTCCTCTACCACCGAGGTAGATAGATCCCATCTTGATGCAATCCAGTTCCTACAATGAACATGTCACAGCCAACATACACCTCAGGGTTCCATATGGCTAGGAGACTGAGTAATGGTGTAGTCAAACTATAACACCCTCAAGGTGAACTGCCGATGCATCTCAGGTCAAAGAACCAGACACACTACTGCAGCATCGAGTCAGTCATTGACGAGAAGGTAGACTTCCTAATGACTACTCGAGGTGGTCACGCTCAGTGCCCTCGTTCTCTAACGAGTACCTGTACTCTCGCTCCGGTGTCTCCACACCGTAGACTCAAGACTCATCTACTAAAGAGAAGCGATCGTACACCAACCTTCCGGATCAATCACCATCCTCGTGATGATCCTATGGTCAGGAGCAATTTATGAGTTAATAATGATTATTCATGTCTTAAATTTTCAACTCTTGAAAATATGAATTATCATTACCATTAACTCAAAGGATGTATCACAGACACTAAATACACATATGTGATAGAAAATAACCCATTTTATTGATTATAGTCAAAATTATAATTTTGCCCCTAGAAGTGTATTACAAGTGTCAGCCAATTCTGGCTTCTAGGGCACATATATCTAACAATCTCCCACTTGTCCTAAAGCCAATTGGCTACAAGTCTAAGTCCCATCTTCTCAAGGTGGGCTTCGATCTTCTGCTGGCCCAACGGCTTTGTAAGTGGGTCTGCCACATTATCTGCGGAAGTCGACTCTCTTGACCTCGAACGTAATCCTTCTCGAGGTAATCGCGGATGAAGATGATATCGCCGCTCGAATGTGCTTGAATTTTTGGTGAGACCTCGGCTCCTTAGCAAGGGCTATGGTGCCATTATTGTCGTAGTATATAGGAATGGCATCTGATCGGCATTACTCCAATCTTCTGCGGCAAACTTCTTGTACCAGAATGCCTTCCTTTGTAGCTTCTGATGCAGCGATATATTCTGCTTTTATAGGTGGAATCTACTATCACTAGTCTTGCTTGGAAACTCTTCCAGCTGAATAGCTCCACCATTGTACACAAACAGACTCTCAGATGTTGACTTTCGATCATCTACATCAGACATAAAATCCAAGTCTGTGTAACCCTTGGACTTGGAGTTCTCTATTACCAAAGACCAACATCATATCCTTAGTTCTTCTCAAGTACTTAAGGATACTGTTGGTGTAGAAACTGATCATCGTCGGAGGTCGCTGGAGTCGAGGCCGCCGAGGTCACCATCGGAGACCTACAAAATAAAGTCCCATCCGAAGCCGATGGGGGTGGCTCCGGCAGGATCCTCCGACGCTCAAGTCAGCTCTGGCCAACAGGAATGGAGTGCTCGAAATGAGTTCTGAAGCTTAGAGAAGAAGAGGAGAGCTTAGAGATCAGAGATTAGAGATCAGCGTATCTAGAGGGCCCTTTATAGGCGGAGCTTAGTTGATGGTGACGGCCATACCGCCTGGTAGAGAGCCGTTGGGGCCGCATGGAGTTCGGTACGGAGAGGAAGGCGTCGTCAGGTGGATGGTGACAGCCATACTGGTGGGTCGTGGGCCGCATGGGGCTGGTTACGGAGAGAGTGGCATCACCAGTAGTGGTGGCCATGTCATCCGGACTTGTTGTCTGTTGCGGACTGACGGCGACGGTTTGTCCAGAGGAGTTCGGACTTGTAGGAGAGTTCGGCTGAAAGAAAAGCTCGGGAAAAGCTCGGCTCCCATAGGCGTTTGGCCAAAGGTGCACGGCTAAGGCTCGGTCGCTTGGAAGTTCGGCCGCTTGAAATTGAAGGAGCTCGACCGGCTGAAGGGACGGCCGCTTGAGGAGTTCGGCCGCTTGGAATTGAAGGAGCTCGGTCGGCTGAAGGGACGGCCGCTTGAGGAGTTCGGCCGCTTGGAATTGAAGGAG
>QRFJ01005717.1:0-42500 GCA_006176705.1 Cocos nucifera
ATTCATAAGAAGTCTAACCTTTCGTCAATTGACTATTGCTCGATGCTGCAGTAGTGTGATCTGATTCTTTAACCTAGGGTGCATCGGCTAGTTATCCTTGAGGTGTTATAGTTGACTTACACCAATTACTCGGTCTCCTAGCCATATGAACCCTGAGGTTATGTTGGGCTATGACATGTTCATTGTAGGAACTGGATGGCATCAAGATGGAATCATCTACCTCGGTGTGAGGAGCAGCCCTATGATAATCATGAGATCAAGTCCAGAAGCCATGGCCAGGTAGAGTGAAATAATAGAAAGAGTTTCTATTTAGATTTTCACATTGGACTCGAATCGAATATACATCATATTACAGAGACTAGGTTTGACGAGTTCACGCTAAACCCTAATCATCGGGGCTCAAGATAGTAGAAATAATCACACAAGGTAGCTGCACCCAAGAGTTCACATATCAGCGCATTTGCCACTATACTGCTACACTGGTGGATTTTGGGGAGCAATTAGAATGATTTAGATGATCGATCATTTTAGCTATTCGAATCAGAAGAGTTCTGATCCATCGAAAGGAGTTTCGATAATTCGATGATAGAGATCATGACATATCCCATACCATACAGAACTGAACCTAACTGGGTCACACAAACAAGGGTTTGAACTGGTGATCATCAATTGAAACTGATCTGGTTCAATTGATCTGAATGAGATTCAATTAGGTTCAAGAAAATCATGCTAGCACTCGATTGAACCTAACGTTCTTCTTTGCTATCATAAATAAGTTGTCCTGTCTGAGCCAAAGGAGTTTGTGCTCAATTAGGGCCTTCATATGGCTGACTGGAGGTTGTTCCAAGTCAGAATAGGTTGTCTTATTTTATAAGACATTACCTACCATTTTTGTCACCTATCATTTTCTGTTCTTTGACTTTGTCAAAAGTCTACCTTTGACTGGTCAAACGTGACCATTGAACTTTGACTTTTGACCACATGTCATGCACCTATTGGAAGCTGTGGGGCCTGTCCCCTTGCCAGAACCTGGCAAGGAGAAAGGCGGCATGCCACCCTATGGCGTAGCCAAGTTGGAGGCGCCTAGGAGTCCTTGTTGGACAAGGACTCCATCTCTTTTTTGATTCCAATTAGAGTTCTTCTAGAACCAACTTTGACTGGTCTTAGATCTCTAAGGAGGAATCCAGGGACTCTATTCCCACCAATCAAATTTAGATCTGATTTCACAAAGGATGTCGATTTGGTTTGGAAGAAGAGGAGTTGTAATCATAGCTAGTCTATAAATAAGACCCTGTATCCAACTCAAATTATATATATGATGAGATCATAGTTCCCCACACCCAAGGCTGCCTCTCCCCTCCCCTCTCATGCCAAACCACCTTCTCCCCTTACTCTCCATGTCCAAAAGGAGTTTGGACCTTGGTTGGTGCGATTCAGATTCAAAGAAAGGCGATCAAAAGTAAGAAGGCTGCGCTTGCTGCAAAGGACGACTGCTCATTCTTTCAAAAAGAGTTTTTGAAGATCCTCCAGATCAGATCTAGATCTGTTTTTTGGAGGCGTGATAGAGAAGAAGAGGATCTCCAGATCCAATCCGAGTAGATACCGGTAGAGGCCAGGCGTTTGTGTGGCTAAGATCCAGAACCTTCCGCTGCAAACAGGATCATCAACAGGGTAATAGGATTACCCAGATCAGATAAATTAAATTTGATTTAATTTATCTTTTAATTTTATTTTATTAAAATAATAAGAATCAGATCTGAAACATATCAAGATCTGATTGGGATCAAGAGAAAAATTTTTGAAATATATCTCTTGATCTGATCAGATCTGAACGAACCTGGATCGGAAAATCAGGATTTTCCTTCAAGAATTAGAAGGACATACCATATAAGGTTCTTCGATACCTTTCTCTTACTCCTAGACTTCAACGGCTTTACTTGTCCAAGAGTACTATCAAGCAAATGAGGTGGCACAAAGAAGAACCATGCAAGCATCCTGATATGATGTGTCATCCATCGAACAGTGAGGCATGGAAGCAATTTGATGCTTGCCACCCTTTTTTTGCTCAGGAATCACGTAGTGTCCAGTTGGGTCTATCTACTGATGGCTTTACACCATTCAGTCATGTAGCAGCCTTTTATTTATGTTGGCCAATCTTTATTACTCCATATAATCTACCATCTGGGATGTGCATGAAAGAACATAATATCTTTTTTACATTACTCATTCCTAGACAACGACATCCTAGTAGAAGCATTGATGTATATCTAAGGCCTCTTATTGATGAGCTGAAATTATGATGGTTCGATAGCATTCATACTTTTGATGCATCAAAGAAATAGAATTTTATAATGAAGGCTATGTTGATGTAGACCATTAACGATTTTCCTGCTTATGGGATGCTGTCAGGATAAAGCACTCATGAAAAGCTAGTATGTCCCTATTATATGGAGAATATAAAAGCATTTAAGCTTGAGCATGGTCGTAAGTCCTACCGGTTCGATTGTCATCATCAATTCCTTCCTGAGCATCATTCTTTTCAAAAGCAGCGGGATGATTTTAGAAAGAGTAAGATAGAAAAGGATCATGCACCTCAGTGACTCAATGGAATGAAAGTATTTTAGAGGGTATCTTAATTGGATGAAGTCTTGTTTGGCATTGAATTTAACAAGCAGAAGCCTCGGGGGTTCGGTAGAACTCATAACTGGGTGAAGCGAAGCATCTTCTGGGAATTACCGTACTGATCCACTAATTTGATCCATCATAACCTTGACATCATGCATATTGAGAAGAATGTATTTGATAATATTTTCTACACTATTATGGATATCAAGGGCAAGATGAAAGACAATCCCAAGGCTCAAGCAGATATGAAGAACATATGCAAGCATCCTCTATTATAGCTGATTGAGATATCACTTGAGAAATTTTTGAAGCTGAAAGCATCTTATATCTTAAGTAGGGAGCAGTTGAAGAACATTTGTGAATGGTGTAAAAGTCTTAAATTCCTAAATGGTTATGCAAGTAATCTAGCTTGGTGCGTCAATGTCAAAGATTGTAAATTCTATGGGCTAAAGAGCCATGACTGCCATGTATTCATGGAACGATTACTCCCATTAGCTTGGCATGATCTCCTTCTCAACTCCATATAGAGTTCTTTGATGGAGCTTAGCCTTCTCTTTAAAGATATCTATACTACCAAACTATCCACCGACCACATATCCAGTCTTGAGGCTAGCAATGTAGAGACCATGTGCAAGTTGGAGAAGATATTCCCTCCCAGCTTCTTTGACTTTATGGAGCATCTCGTGATTCATCTAGCATATGAAGCTAGGGTTGGGGATCTAGTGTAGTACGGGTGGATATATCCATTTGAAAGATATATGCATAATCTCAAGAAGTAAAAAATAAGGCCCGAGTTGAAGGTTCTATTATGGAGGCTTACATAATAGAAGAGATTTCAAATTTCAGTCGACACTACTTTAATCCTAATGTGCAGACCAAGCTGACTCAAGTGGGGCGAAATGATGATGGTAGTGCTGAGGAATTAGAGCATGAAATCTCAATATTTGCCTATCTAGCTCGAGAATTTGGGCTTGAGGTTCACCAAATTTTCTCCAATACTGAACTTCAATGGACAGAGACATATTTTTCTAAACTGCGCAGAGGTCGATCCATATATCTTATAAGTGTCGATCACAATCCCATCTCTTTAATCACTTATTTCTATATACTTATCTTATGCATATTTACACAATATGATGAGATGCTGAAAGGAGAAAATCCAAGCATAACTGATGAAGAAATATCAACACAGCGATCAGAGAATTTTGTATGTTGTTTTCGTCAATTGATCATTCAAGGCAGCGAGTCTATACCAAGGAAGCTGAGACCATTAGGTTATGGGCCGAAAAATTACATGACATGCTATAGTAGTTGTAACATAAATGATTTTAAATTTCAAACCCAATAATATGAAAATTATAAAAGTACAATGTACAGTGGTGTGTGTATAAAAGATAGCTGGTAGAAAGATAAGTCGGAGAGTGATTACTATGAAATTCTTGAAAAAGTGAATAAGATAGCTACATTAGAGATAATAGTGTCATTCTATTTAAGAGCCAATGGTTTGATACCGACAATAGTATGAAGGTTGATCCACGGCACAAGCTTATTGAGATCAAACATGGATCAAAAGTTTATGTCAATGACCTATTTGTACTAGCTGCATAAGCTACTCAAGTATATTATACTCCTTTTTCATTAAGGAAAAGAGAAAGAAAAGATTGGTGGGCTATATGCAAAATTAAGTGTCGAGCCATTCATTATGCGCTCGAAGAAGAAAAGCCCCAATTATCAAAATGCTTTCAAGGGGATGGGACAGTAGGAGTTCATCAATCTTTCGATCATGTGGAATTGGATGCTCTAAGAATATTCCTATATGAAGATAGCCAATATAAGGAGGTAGATCCAACTGAGATTATTTTAAAAGACAATTGTCCCTAAGAAGAGGAAGAACAGAAAGAAGAAGAGGAAGAGGTGGAAGAAGAGGAAGAATCGGAAGAAGATTTCGAAGGATACCAAATATCTGAAAAGGCCGATGAGTAGTGCTAAGTATATAATTTTTAAATCATTTTAATTACTTATCTTGCATCATTTTAAATCTTGCATTACTATCCATAATTATATAATTAATTTAGTGAATCTATTTATTTTTATTTTTAGAGAATATATATCATATCTTCTAGAGACTAGAGCCATGCTAGTCGATGACAGAGCTCTCGAGGAGAGAGCGATCACATCGCTAGTTCTCATGGTTCTACAGATCTCACACTAGATGACAAGCTCTAATACTTTATATATTCTTATTTATATTATTTTATTATTTATTAACTAGTATAATATTCTTTGTATTAGATATTTTGTGCTCAGGTTCGGAAGACAGGGGATCACTAGTAACCCCACAGTCCCATGCAGTAGTGGCCGCTAGCTTTCGGACACAGCACTGTGGTCAAGGACCTGCCCGGCTCATGGCACCTCCAACTAGGTTGGAGGATTGACAGCTCATCCATATCCAGAGCTGCTCGTAAGTACTATATCCTTAATTAACATGTTTAGAATTTAGTAATTTTAGAGTTAATATTCATTCTTCGAAATCAATTTTGTAGCACATTCAAAGAGCCTTCAACATCTCATGTCATTATCGAAATCATACGTCGATTGATGCCGGGGCCCGGTGAATGATTTCTAAAGTTGGCCATTGGAGCTTGTGATGTAGCTTAGAAGATATTTCTAGTAAGTCAAAATTAGTTTAATTTTTAAATTTCTGATACGTTAGTATTTTAATTATATATTGATACATGCTTGCTTTTATCTTATGGGAGTATTACCGATTTGAGCCTCTCTAGGATGAGGAGGGTGGTTGTCAAACTTTCGAGGTGGTGGCCATACGGAGGCTTCGAGATGGCCTCTACAGCCTCAGGCAGTCCACCATCCAGCACTTTAGTTCCCAGTCACCATCGAACTAGAGATCTTTCACAGATCATTGGATAAGGGTAGACATATGGCAAGCCCTCTACAATGAGTGGAGGAGCAAGGAGTACTTTGATAGGTGGTTGACAAGTGGTAAAAATATACTAATAAAAGTATTAAATTATAAAATAAATTAATCTATTTTATTAAAAATTAATACTTTTATTAATCTTATGTAGGAAAGAAGGCCACCAATGTGAAGATCTTATTTTTTTGGTTCTGATGAAAAAAATTTCAGGCAAAACGGACTTCAAACGAGCCCAAAATCGAATTTAAAAAAAAAAAAAATGCTGACGTGAGGATGACGTCAGCATTTTTCACGGCGCACGGTGGAACATCTGAAGGGTAATTCAGGAATTTCACAGCATAAAGAGCGTGCTGATTGGCTGAAGAACGTGGCGGTCCATGCAACACCGGGCTTGTGCACGGTCCACGGAGGGCAATTTGGGAATTCTGGCTGATCCAACGGGCGGTTTTCACTGAAGCTTGATCGGACGGACGAGAAGAAGGCGCTGATGGACGGCATCCGTAGCTCCCGGTCGAGATCCAATGGCTGAGATTCATTCCGATATTAAACTATAGATCGAAAGCCTTCTTTCAACGCGATCGGACGGCCCAGATTCGATCCAATGGATGATCCAATGGCTGATATTAAATCCGACTTGATCTGGGTTATTTTAAGGGCTTTTTGAGTGGTTTTTGGACCGTTTGATCAACATCTGACGGCCAGAATTATCCAGATCCTAATTTGAGTTATTTTGGGAGTCTTAAACCTAATTTTTGATGGATTTTGGGGGAAATCAAATTCTTTATCTATAAAAAACCTATGGTTGTCGTGGAAAAAAAAGAGAAATTAGAGAGAGACAAAGAGAGAGACGGGGAGAAAGAGAGAGAGGGAGAAAGAGAGAGAGAAAGAGAGAGGAGAGAGATATAAAAAAAAGTGATTTGTGAGAAAATCAAAAAGGATTTTTGATTTTTCTTCGACGATCAAGACATCGATCAAGGAGCCTCTTCTTCTTCGCCAAGTTCTCCACATCAAGAGCAGCAGACAATCAATTTCAACAATCAAACAGTCTAATTTCTTCTATGCTTTTTATTTTATTTGCTGTTTTTGAATTTGTTATCATGAACTAAATTTTATTTTACTAAGGCTAAGGTGTAGCCACTCTTTTGATGCAATATTCAGTATGATTTATTTTTAAATTTTATTCATGAGGAGTATATAAATCTGATCTTAATGCTTTTAGATTACTGGCCATCTTCTAATTGATCTGATGAACATAGATGTTACGGACCAAGTACATCTATGTTAATGCTTCTTGATTATATACCTTGTATTATGAATCAAATTAGAATTCATATGCATGCGGGAAATTTTAGTGCGCTTTGGACGCAGCGTATTTTAATTAGAGGGTTTCACAAAACCTAATGCATTAATATTTATTTAAATTACACCTGGACCAAAGGATAATTAATAAATATTAATAGTTTTGCTATGCCTGGACCAAAGGGTAGTGAATAAATTAGGAGACTCCACCGTCACATGAAATAAAATTAATCTAAAAAAACTGAATATTGTATTGACTGAGTTGGTGAACCGATTGCCTTAGTAATCCATTGCTCTTGAATTTAAAACCCTAATAATTTACACTCTCTCTATTTAATTAAAAACTTTTATTTATTTTTTTTATTTTTTTAATTTCTTATTCTCATAAATCGATCTTCTAAATAAAGCATAGGAAAGAGCTTTTCAGTACTTATTTTCCAATCCTCTAGGGACGATACTCTACTCATTCACTTTATTACTTGATCGACTGGTGCACTTGCCATAGCTATAAATTAGCACGCATCAAGTTTTTGGCGCCGTTGCCGGGGATTGTGTCTAAAATAATATTAAAATTTTGATCCTAGCTTTACTTTAGAAATTTATTTTTAATTTTTATTATTTTAAAAAAAAATTTATTTAGTGCATGACACGTACTGGACATAGTAACTTACTACCTCTAGATCCAGAAATTGAAAGAACTATTAGAAGACTACAACAAGAGAGAAACATGGCAGCTGAAGATCCTAACGACATCAATCTAGGATTGGATATGGCGACTGAAGGACAGCATGAAGCTATTCGACCAGTACATCATCCATTAAATGATTACATCACACCATCTGTAGTCGATGCAGCTTCGAGCATCAGGAGACCGCCTGTACGAGCAAACAACTTCGAAATAAAAGCCGACGATGATCCAGATGATTCAATCAACTGTCCAATTCAGTGGACACGTGCATGATGATCCGAATGCCCATATTTCTAATTTTCTTGAACTTTGCGATACTTTTAAAATTAATGGGGTGTCGGATGATGCTATTAGATTAAGGTTATTTCCTTTCTCTTTATGGGATAAAGCTAAAAAGTTGGCTTCATTCTCTTCCTACAGGTTCTATCACAACTTGGGATGTCCTAGCCCAAAAATTCTTAGCCAAGTACTTTCCACCTTCCAAAAACTGCTAAGATGCGCAACGATATCACTTCTTTTATGCAGATGGACATGGAGACACTATATGAGGCTTGGGAGCATTTCAAGGAACTGCTGAGGAGATGTCCACATCATCAACTACCCGTATGGCTTCAGGTACAAACTTTCTATAATGGTTTATCTCCTACTAATCGATTCTATGATTGATGCAGCAGCAGGAGGAACCATTAATCAAAAAATGGAGGAAGAAGCCTTCGATCTGATCGATGAGATGGCATCAAATAGCTATCAATGGCAGACAGAAGCGCATGATGCCAAAAAGACTAGCAGCTGTGCAGGGAGTAGATTGCGTGCCAACTTTACTAGCTGAAATTGCAGCCCTTAGAGCCGAAGTCAACAACTTAAAGGGAACAGCTATGCATGTTCAGAGCATTACTTGTGACCTATGTGGAGGAGGACACGATACGAGCAATTGCCAGACAGGTAATCCTTTTGCTAAAACAACTGATACAGCTAATTATATTGGTAATTTTTTTAGGCCGCAACAAAACAATCCCTACTCCAACACATACAATCAAGGGTGGAGGCAGCACCCAAATTTCTCATGGAGCAATCAAAATGCAGCACAACAGCCACCCCCGGGATTCCAAGTACCTGAAAAGAAGTCCAACATGGAAGAGCTGATGGTCAAATTTATGCAAAACCAAGAAGCAACTATAAAAAATTTGGAAGCCAAACTTAGGCAGGACCAAACAGCAGCAATTCGAAACTTGGAGATGCAAATAGGTCAAATGGCTAAGATAATCTCCGAGAGACCTCAAGGATCCTTGCCAAGCAATACGGAGACAAATCCAAGGGAGCAAGTCAATGCTATCACCCTAAGAAGTGGTACAAAGCTGGAGGAGCCACATCAGAAGAAATGAGACTGAAGAGCCAACTACAAATAAGGAACCATCAACTCAAATTCGTCAGTCACCAAAACAACCAGCAGATGGATGGTCTCCAGGTATACGATTTGCTGATCCAAATGTGAAGCCCTACGTGCCGCCACTACCATTCCCAGAGAGACAAATACAGCATCCAGATAAGGAAATTTTCTAACTTTTTCAAAATTTTAAAGAATTTACATATTAATATTCCTTTTGTAGATGCTATTACTCAAATGCCCAGGTATGCCAAGTTTCTCAAAGAAATCCTAACAAATAAGAAAAAGCTGAAGGAGCATGAGAGAATAAATTTGAATGAAGAATGCTCAGCAATACTTCAAAATAAATTACCATAGAAGCTAAAAGATCTAGGGAGTTTTACTATCCCCTGCATTATTGGTGATTGTAGTTTTGATAAAGTTTTATGTGATTTAGGAGCAAGTATTAATCTCATGCCTTTTTCTATTTTCAGGAAGCTGGGTCTAGGAGAACCAAAGCCTACCACTATTACTCTTCAATTAGCCGATAGATCCATTAAATATCCAAGAGGTATAGTGGAGGATGTCTTGGTAAAGGTAAACAAGTTTATTTTTTCTGTTGATTTTATTGTTCTTGATATGAAAGAAGATTATGATGTACCCCTTATTTTAGGGAGACCCTTTTTAGCTACTGGAGGAGCTTTAATAGATGTTCAACAAAGAAAATTAATTCTTAGAGTCCAAGATGAACAAGTTACTTTTAATGTTTTCAAAGATACTAAACATCCTGATGATAATCAAACTTATTTTCTAATTGATATTATTGACAATTCATTATATGAGAATTCTGTAGAAAATAGGTTTGAGACTATAAAAGTGAGCAATGTCAAATTGAAAGAGGACTCGATCAAACATGAAAGTATTCCAATTGAAGTGGCACCGGATTGATCCACTTTAGAACTCAAAGAAAGTCAAGCTGAAGACTATAAATCAGAACTACTAGATAGGTTGTTTCTTTTCTTTTTAGTTTTGATCATTTTTCTTTTTTTTTATTTTTTTCAGTAATTTGTTGTTGCTCTTTTACTGCTTCTGGTGTGTATTTTCAATTTTGCAGAAAAATCAATGAGAACTCAAGCAAAATTTCAAAGCTCCAAAGAACCAGACTTGAACCAAATCAGGTGTATTCCTTTCCTATCCTTTATTACATCCTTTATTTTTCTTTCTCCTTTAAGACAACATAGAACAAGTTAAAGTTAAAAAAAAAAAAAAAAATCATGTGTCAAGAAGAAAATCTTGAGCAAGATAAACTGGATAAGTGATAAAAGATAGAATTATTTGCTAATGAATGTAATGAGTTAAAGAAGTAGATTAGTTGGTCAACTTTTAGCAGCCTACTTAGGTCATTAAAAGATTATTAGCACTTTTTATTGCACATGCACACTAACAAGGCAAAGTAGGTATTGATTATAAGGCCAACTGAGGATTCAATTATCACTAAAAATTGGTAATTAATATACATTCTAATCAAAGAAACTTGAATTTAAGGAAAGAGCTACCTGCCTATAAATAAAGTGCAAAAGATAGAGTATATGTGGATTGCCCAAAGCCTAGTAACTGGATCTCTGCACCTAGGTCAAGTATGAAAATTCACGTAAAATGGTGAAGGGAAGGCCAGGATGCTCAGCACAGTAAAAAAAAAAAAAAAAAAGGCAGTGTGAAAGCTACCTTAATTCATGAGTATAAAATTGAGAATGTATAGAAAATTGACCAAAATAGGTGATAAGAGAAGATACTTTTGTTCTTTTAATTTAATACTGAAATGCTAAAGTTAGTCATCACGAACATAAGTGCTATAGATCTTTGATGTACTCTAAGAAAGTTTTTAATTGTATTGACTGAAAAATTTGCTTCTGAAGCTCAATGCTTAGTTAGCAGTATTTTCTAAACTTTTTGACCTTTAATCCTAGATTTTATCTTTGTGATGGATAATCTTATTGAAATATGGTATTAAATAAAACATTGCTAAGGGACTAGCAATGACTAAGTTGGAGGGTGTGATAAGTGGTAAAAATATACTAATAAAAGTATTAAATTATAAAATAAATTAATCTATTTTATTAAAAATTAATACTTTTATTAATCTTATGTAGGAAAGAAGGCTACCAATATGAAGATCTTATTTTTTTGGTTCTGATGAAAAAAATTTTAGGTAAAACGGACTTCAAACGAGCCCAAAATCGAATTTCAAAAAAAAAAAAAAAAATGCTGACATCAGGATGACGTCAGCATTTTTCGCGACGCACGGTGGACCATCTGAAGGGTAATTCGGGAATTTCACAACATAAAGAGTATGCTGATTGGCTGAAGAATGTGGCGGTCCATGCAACACCGGGCTCGCGAACGGTCCACGGAGGGTAATTTGGGAATTCTGGCTGATCCAACGAGCGGTTTTCACTGAAGCTTGATCGGACGGACGAGAAGAAGGTGCTGATGGACGGTATCCGTAGCTCCCGGTTGAGATCCAATGGCTGAGATTCATTCCGACGTTAAACTATAGACCTGAAGCCTTCTTCCAACGTGATCGGACGGCCTAGATTCGATCCAATGGATGATCCAACGGCTGATATTAAATCTGACTTGATCTGGGTTATTTTAAGGGCTTTTTGAGTGGTTTTTGGACCGTTTGATCAACATCTGATGGTCAGAATTATCCAGATCCTAATTTGAGTTATTTTGGGAGTCTTAAACCTAATTTTTGATGGATTTTGGGGGGAAATCAAATTCTTTATCTATAAAAACCTATGGTTGTCAGTAGAAAAAAAAGAGAAATTAGAGAGAGATAAAGAGAGATATGGGGAGAAAGAGAGAGGGAGAAAGAGAGAGAAAAAGAGAGGAGAGAGATTTAAAAAAAAAGTGATTTGTAAGAAAATCAAGAAAGGTTTTTGATTTTTCTTCGACGATCAAGACATCGATCAAGGAGCCTCTTCTTCTTCGCCAAGTTCTCCACATCAAGAGCATCAGACAATCAATTTCAACAATCAAATAGTCAAATTTCTTTATGCTTTTTATTTTATTTACTATTTTTGAATTTTTTATCATGAACTAAATTTTATTTTACGAAGGCTAAGGTGTAGCCACTCTTTTGATGCAATATTTAGTGTGATTTATTTTTTAAATTTTATTCATAAGGAGTATATAAATCTGATCTTAATGCCTTTAGATTACTGGCCATCTTCTAATTGATCTGATGAACATAGATGTTACAAACCAAGTACATCTATGTTAATGCTTCTTGATTATATACCTTGTATTATAAATCAAATTAGAATTCATATGCATGTGGGAGTTTTAGTGCGCTTTGGATACAGCGTATTTTTATTAGAGGGTTTCACAAAACCTAATGCATTAATATTTATTTAAATTACATCTGGACCAAAGGGTAATTAATAAATATTAATATATTTGCTATGCTTGGACCAAAGGATAGTGAATAAATTAGGAGACTCCACCGTCACATGAAATAAAATTAATCTAAAAAAACTGAATATTGTATTGACTGAGTTGGTGAACCGATTGCCTTAGTAATCCATTGCTCTTGAATTTAAAACCCTAATAATTTACACTCTCTCTATTTAATTAAAAACTTTTAATTATTTTTTTTTATTTTTTTTTAATTTCTTATTCTCATAAATCGATCTTCTAAATAAAGCATAGGAAAGAGCTTTTCAGTACTTATTTTCCAATCCTCTAGGGATGATACTCTACTCATTCACTTTATTATTTGATCGACTGGTGCACTTGCCATAGCTATAAATTAGCACGCATCAGTGGTAGAGGGCCCGATAGAACTGGACCACCCAGTAAGATCTGATCAAGCATATGGATGGCTCAATCGGCACACATGTTATAGCCGATAGATTGATAAGAAATTAATACCGAAACTCTTCATCAAAATGGTAAAAAATCTTATATGCATATTTTAATTAATTTAATTTTATTATTTACCTATTACATATATGGTAGTTGGGTCATCCATCAAACTAGCTGCAATTATGGTGGGACACACACCAATCTAGGAGGACTGGTGACTATTTAGATTCTATGTTATGGTATATCGCAGTAAGAACTTCAAACTTTATTTAATAATTAAGTTGTTATAGAATCTAATTTTTATATTAGAATTAATATATTTTTAAACTATGCAAACGTATTATATGTAGTACATTGCTGAGAGATATGGCGATGACCCATCTTCTTAGCCCTCCTTGATCTTGAGGGATGGCTCAACGCCATCGGAGGAGTGAGTAGGAGTCGGGTCATAGGATTCAGCCACAGCTTCGACCTTCCACCATCTCAATATCCTTCAGCATCCTCATAGGCCTCGACGTCCTAGATCTAGAGCGATGCGCACATGGAGGAGGTCGTGCAAAGGCTTCTGAGCAAGCAACCTCAGGGCCTCTAGATGCCATCCACGATATGGTCATAGAGCTTCTTCAAAACCCACTATGTGTGATCAGCTAGGCTCATCATCCCAATCATCATATTAAGTAATTATATTATTAAACTTTTTTACTTATTTTAAATTTTTATATTTAGAAGCAATTCGTATATTTAGGTTTGAATCCAGGAAGGAGATCTAGAGGCTAAAAATTCAATCTAACCATCCAATTGATGGACCGAGGGTGTCTATAGCTCTGTATAATCAAATCAAATGTGTAGAAATAATCTGTTTAAGAATAGGAGTAGTATATCAAAAGATATATCTATGTATCAAAAGATACATCTCCATATCAAAACTTACTAATATTATTTTTTTTTTATTATTATAGAATGTTGGGACATCCAGCTCTCATTCACCAACTGCTAGAGAGGAGCAGGAGGAGGAGGAGGTCGATGATGATGAGCATCAGACCTTTTTTTTATGTATTATATTATTTTGATGTATTATATTTTTTATGCTAATTATAAAAAAATTATATAATTTATATTTTTAATAAAATTTAATTAATTTTTTATTTCTAATTATCAAATTATTTTTATATTTTAATTAATTATGAATCATAATTTATTATGGTTAATTAAGGTAGGTTTTAAAACTTATTATTATTAATTTTTTAAAAAAAATATATAAATTAACTATTAGCGTCGGTATTAGCGATGGAAATTGTCATCGTTAATAACTATTAGTGATGACTTTAGAAATGAATTTCCATCACTAATAATTCTTCAAATAAATTTTTTAATTTAATTAAAAATTATATAATATTAGCAACCACATTAGCGATGGTATATTTGATCACTAATAATTATTAACGATGGTATTAGCCATCAATTGTCATCATTAATGTTTCATAAAATATTTTATTTTATTTGATTTAAAATTTTAAAATTATTAGCGATGGCATTAAAGATAAAATTTTTTATCGCTATTAATTATTAGCAATGGTATTAGCCACCACATTGTCATTGCTAATATTTTTTAAAAAAAATAATTTAAGCATCAAAAAATTATTAGAGATGAAATTTTTCATCACAAAAATTATTGCAAATAGCTTTATTAGTAACGATAAATTTTGCCATCGCTAATAATGATAATTAGTGACAAGAACTTTTTAGACTGAATTTTAGGATGGTATTAGCGATAGCAAACAGACTATTAGCGATGACGTTTAGCTACCGCTAATAGTCAGATTTCTTATAATAAGTTAAACTATCAATTCTAAAAAGTACATCCATATTATGTCTTAATACAATCAGTCCTATAACTCCTCACAAGGACTATCATGGCCAAGGCTTTACTAAATTGAAATATAATTCAATACAACTTCTAAAACCTAGAGTGGTCAATCCCATTTTGATTCAAATATTGACTCCTCAAGTACTTGACGGTGCCCAGAAATCTTCTATTACTGAATTAAAATTTTAGGTAGTCCAGTACCGAAGCATAATGAGTTGCTTGAAAGTCACCATGTTGATCTCAAGTTGAAGGGATACTTATACCAATATCCCTTTGAAGTAAGTCTTGACAATAGAAAGCTTTGGAGTTTATCACGTCTAGTATAGATATACCCCTACATCTCATCTACATGCCATATCAGTATCTTCACACTCCTTGGTTAAGAGGATAACTAATCCATATGGTACACAATGATCTACACTCGATAAACATTGTCGTTCTTAGTAATAACATATCATTTGATCACAAATAGATTTAAGGACTAAATGATAAATCCTTCTTTATCGATTCTAAATAGTTCTAAGAACTTTATCACAACATAGAAGTTTAGTAAAAGATGCAAAAAATTTATGATGAAAAGCCAAAATAATAATTTATTCATTTATAATTCATATATAATTATAAGAAATAACTCAACCGTCAGCAGGCTGACAATTGGCTTTGAAATATAATTTTCAATAGGTTGACCATTGAAGGTGGTGCAGGGACAGCTTGATTTGACTGCGACACCATTGGAGGAGGCGCAAAATTAGTTTGGACCATCCGGATAGTGGTTGTCAAAATATAGACCTACTAGAGGAGCAGATTGAACTGGTTCATCATGACTTAGGCCGATTGAGCCGACGAAAGGGTTTCCACCATTAGTGGCTGAGCATGATCATCAACCTGAGTATCTGTCTAGTGGGAGACAGTGGCATTGGTGAGACGGGATGAGGTTCTTTTTTATGGCATTTTTTAGGAAAGTGACACCCTTGCTCTATCTGTTATTGCTTGATCTGGTTCATGTTGGCAATCGAGTGCCCGATCTTGCACAGGGATGCTGGAGTGACCTACAAAATAAATCTGAATCGAAAGATTATACTCTAATGAGGATCCTCTGATGCTCAAGTTAAAACAGCATAGAACAATAGAGCAACAACTGGTTCTCTAGAGGGATTGCTTACTTACCTGGATCCTCAGGGCTTTTAATATTTGTAGGGAAGAAGTATCATAGACGTTGTGCTATTCTGCAAATCTTTGGCCATTATTCATGCTGTTGCAGTATTATAGCCCTTTTTCACTCTCCTAGAATGAAGAAATCATTACTAGCATGATTTGAATGCCTTATCTACTCCTACGAAATCATGTAGAGTGGATAACAGTTTGGTTACAACTGGATCATAGCTGGGTTATAGCTTATCACTAAGATAGATTAAAGCATGTGTTGGGGAGTTGGCTGGCTGAGGTAACTAAAGGGATACACCTGCTGAACGAGCTATTGATCAAGCCAAAGGAAATAGCTCAGCTACGTGTGGCTTAGCCTAGATTTTGGGTTGGCAACCACGTGGATAGCTTAGGCAGTTTAGAATGTTTGTGATTGTACGCTGATCTAAGGTATCCATAATATCAACATGATCGATCCAAGATATTTATATTACTACTATAATAGATGGTATTGGTATAGCTAATCATCCCTGGCCATGTGGGTGCATTAGCAAGATCACTAATTTGATGGTATTCTGATAATACAGTAACATAACTAGTTGTGTCCAGTGAAGAAAATAATGCGGGGTTTGCTATGCTACTTTCAAAAAATATTTTAAAAATAGCAATGATGCAGTGAAAAATAATTAATCTAATTAATAATATACTAATTATATCAGATTATTTAACCCTACACATTAGGATCTAAACATAATATGCATGCATACATCAATAGATCTAAAAATAAAACTATGCAATAAACTATTTACTATATCTACGTATTCAGAATACAATACCTTTTTATGGATAGTCGATCATAGCAATCTGAGTCCACCGGATAATGCTCTAGTATCATGTCATAGCCACACATATGTACGGCCTCTACGGTTGGTCCACACGGAGCACTTGGTCCCGATCAGTCCCACTGGAGTGCTAGCTCCTCGCTGGGGCCTTTGATGGCTGATCATGATCGATTTGATTGATTATATACTTTCTAATTTTTTAAATATTCTAAAAAATTAGAACATAAATATTGGAGGATGATGAAGATGTGTTTCAAATTTGGTGGTGATCCGATGCTCATAACACTCGATCTCTCCACCCAAACCCAGATTCCCAAATCTAGGATTTCACTCAGCCCAAAAATACTAACACACTAAAAATCCTATCACACTCTCTCTATGTGGAGTTTTTCTATAGAATAAGTTTTCATGGAAAGATAACTTTTAGATATATAATCTCTATTCATATTATATCTAAAAATAGGATATCCTTAGAGGTGAAAATCATAAGAGAAGAGAGGCATGAGGGAAAAGTAAAGTGCTATAGGATCCTATTTACCTTCACTCTAAGATTTTTTTCACCCAGAACTAATACCCAAACATTATAAAATTTTTATCACATAATTCTTACCCCTTCTACTACATGCACAAAAATTCTCATAATTTATTGACATGAATACCATGGAGAAACTGCATGGAAAATGATAAGGATTGAGTGGCTGAGCGATTTTAACCACTCACTTGATTTCAAAAATCAAATGAGCCTCTTATCCTTATCCAATGCCCCCTCCCTTGTGTTTAACATGCAGAAGGACTCTCATTCTATGTGCATATTTTTATTTCTCTAAAAATATTTGATAAACAAAAGGAAGGTCGTGGGAAGCAGAGTGGAAAAGTCAAAAATGGTGGGCGCATGGGAGAATTTGAATTCAAACTTTATTTGACTTGGTCCTAATTGGTCTCAACCAAACCAATTAATTTAGACCCAACTAAACCAAGTTAAATCTAACTAAATTAGGCTTAGCCTAATCCAATAAAATTCTAATCAAATTAAAAATTAATTAAATCTATGTCCTAATCAAATCAGGGTCAAAACTTTCATAGCGATTAGGTCATCTCATGACCTGATCGGGTCAAATCTAATCGAATCAAATTCAATCAGACTTGATCAAATCCTCATTGCTCAATCAAATTAAGCTAATCAATAATTAAATTACTAATTAATCCTTCAAAAATATCTGAGTCCAAATCGAATGGGTTACTGGGCAACAGAGTCCTATCAACATGAAACTCTTAAAGAGTCCTAAATCAGTAGGACTCTTGAACCCAATATCCCAAACGAATCGAACTCATGATCATAGAGTTTTAGACTAGTAAAACTCTTGATCAGAGAGTCCCAAATGAGTAGAACTTAGAATTTTAGTCCAGTAGAACTCTTGATCATAGAGTCTCGATCGAGTGGGCCTCTTGACCACAGTGTCCGAGATTATCAGGACTCATGATCAAAGAGTCCCAAACAAGTAGGACTCAGAGTTTCAGTCCAGTAGGACTCTTAGTTATAGAGTTTTAGTCCAGTGGAACTCTTAACCATAGTATCTTAGATTATCAGGACTCATGATCAGAGAGTTTCAGATAAGAGTAGGACTCTTGGTCACAGAGTCCCAGTCCAGTGGGACTCTTGATCCACCATCAGATCAAGTAGGAACGCCTAATGTGTGTAACCCCGTAGGTTTGAACCTAAGCTGTAGCACAGAAACCAATTTTTATACTAATTGATGTGACTATCTAGCAATGATACCCAACGTTCGGATAGGTCGAATAATCGCAATCGCAACATTCAGAACCTACGCAAATATAGTTACCATATAATTCATCCCTATGACTTCTGTGTAATAGATGACTCAGGGTTAGACTATCAACCCTAGAAAATACATCCATATCATGTCTCAAGGTAATTAGTCCCGTGACTCCTCACTTAGACAACCCTGACCAAGATTTTGCTAAATTGAAACATAATTGAACACAGCCTCTAAAATCAGGAGTGGTCAATCCTATCTTGATATACGCACCGACTCCATAAGTACTTGACTGTGCTTAGAAATCTTCCATCACTGAATTAAAAATTCAGATAGTCTGGCACCAAAATACAGTGAGTTGCTTGAAAGTCACCATGGTGATCTCAAATCGAAGAGACATTTATACTCATATTCCATCAAAGCTAATCTTGATAGGAGAAAAGCCCCAGAGTTGATCACATTCAATGCAGATGTACCCATACATCTCACTTGCATGCCATATCAATGTCTCAATACTCCTTGGTTATGAGGACAACCAACCTATATAGCACACAACAATCTATACTTAATAAACATTATCATCCTAAGTAACAACATATCATTTGGTCGTGAACTATTTAAGAACTAAATGACAAATCCTCCTTTGTCGAATCTAGATAGTCCTAAGGACTTCATCACAACACAAAAGTTCATTAGAAGATAATAGAATTTATGATAAAAAAATACCAAAATAATTTTTATTTATTTATAATTTATATACAATTATAAATATATGGCCCAACCATCAATAGACTGATGATTGACTTTGGGACACATTCCCAACAATCTCCCACTTGGACTAAAGCCAATTGATGTAGTATCTAATACCTATCTTCGACTTAAAGCCATTGAATTCCTTCACCGTAATAGCTTTAGTTAATAGATCGGCCAGGTTCTCCTTCCTATTGATCTTCTGAAGGTCGACGTCACCTCAGTCCACAATCTCTTGGATAAGATGGTAGCGGTGCAGAATATGCTTCATCCACTGGTGTGCCTTTGGTTCCTTCACCTGAGCAATGGCTCCAGAGCTATCGTAATAGAGCAGAACTGGACCATCAAGAAAGGATGCTACTTCGAGCTTGGTGATGAATTTTCTTAGCCACATCGCTTCTTTGGCAGCATCTGATGCAGCAACATACTTCATCTCATAAACTGAATTGGCCACAATGTGCTGCTTGAAACTCTTCCAGTAGATGACTCCATCATATATATCCCGACACACTCTTGCTATCATTATGATCAGACTAAAAACTGAAGTCTGTGAACCCCATAAGTTTTAAGTCCGATTCACCATATACAAGCCACTGGTCCTTAGTATTTCTTAAATACTTCAAGATGATTTTAACAACCTTCTAATGATTCACCCCTAGATTATATTGGTATCTACTCACTATACCTAGTGAGTATACTACATTTGGTCACGTACATATCATGGCGTACATTATAGAACCCACTACTGAAGTATATGGTATTCTATTCATACGCTCTCTATCTAGAGGTATTGTTGGACAATCCCTCTTTGAAAGAAAAATTCCATGGCCTATCGATAGATAGTCTTTCTTGAAATTTTTCATGCTGAACCATTTCAGCACAGTGTCAATATACATAGACTAGGACAATCCAAGCAACCATTTAGATCTATTTCTATAGATCTTTATCCCTAAGATGTAGGAAGCTTCTCCCAGATCTTTCATGAAGAACTGTGATGACAGCTAGATCTTTATTTCTTGTAATACAGGGACATCATTTCTGATTAAGAGAATGTTATCCACATACAATACTAGGAATACTATTGCTGGACCATTAGCCCATTTGTATATGCAGGGCTTCTCTTTGTTCTTAACGAAGCCATATGTTTTGATTGTTCAATCAAATCATATGTTCCAGCTCCGAGATGTCTGCTTTGGTCCATAAATAGATCTCTAAAGCTTACACACCTTAGACTCATCTATGAATGTGAATTCTTTAGGTTGTATCATATACACCTCTTCATCCAGCTCTCCATTCAGAAAAGTTGTTTTCACATCCATCTATCAGATTTTATAGTCCGGATGGGTAGCTATGGCAATCATTATTTGAATGGATTTGAGCATTGCCACAAGAGAGAACATCTCATCATAGTCAATACCATAATATTAAGGATACTCCTTGGCAACCAGATAGGCTTTATAGGTCTCCACCTTTCCATTTGTGCCTCTTTTCCTCTTGAAGAGCCACTTATACCCTATGGGTTTTACCCCTTCGGGTGGGTCAACCAATGTCCATACATCGTTGACATTCATAGATTTCATCTTGAATTTCTTGGCCTCAAGCCATTTCTTAGAGTCGGATCTCTGCATTGCATCCATATAGGTGATTGGATCCTGATCGTTCTCGTCGAGTTTGATAGGATCCCCATCCCAGATTAGAAAATCATAGTATCTATCCTGTTGACATGGTACTCTATCAGATCTTCTTAAGGATGCTTCTATAATGGGTTCTGGGTCTGATCTAATCAGATCCAACTCAGATTCAACAACTTATGTCTGTTTTTCCACTTGTCATACTTCATCAAGTTCGACCTTAGAGGCATTAGTTTCTTCACCAGGGAACTCCTTTTCTAAAATGACTGTCTTAAGGCTGACAAACACTTTTTGCTCATCAGCATGGTAGAAGTAGTACCCTTTGGCTTTTTTTGGATAACCTATAAAACTACACTTATCAGACCTAGGTCTAAGCTTGTCTGTCATCAAACATTTGACGTAAGTTGAACACCCCAAAACTCTAAGGTGTGAAAGCATTGGCTGACACCCTATCCATATTTCATATGGTATTTTATTAACAGAATTACTCAAAACCATATTTAGAATGTAATAAGCTGACTCGAGCGCATATCCCCATAGGAAGATCGGCAAACCAGCAAACCCCATCATGGATCGAACCTTGTCCAACAGGGTCCGATTTCTTCTTTTAGACATACCATTATGTTATGATGTTCGAGGAGAGGTTCATTGGGAGAGAATTTCGTTCTCTCCAAGATATGTCAGAAACTCATTGAAAAGGTACTCACCCCCTCGATCAGACTGAAAAGTTTTAATACTCTTCCCAGTTTGCTTTTCTACCTCATTTCAAAATAGTTTGAACATTTTAAATGACTCCGACTTATGCTTCATTAAATAGACATACCCATACCTTGATAGATCGTCTGTGAAAGTTATAAAGTAGAAATATCCACCTCTAGCACTTGAGCTCATGGGTCCACATACATCTGAATGTACTAAACTCAAGAGTTCGGTGGCTCGTTCATCTTTTCTAGTAAAAGGTGACTTGGTCATCTTACCAAGAAGATAGGATTCATAGGTTGGAAGTGACTCACAATCACTAACCTCAAGAATTTCTTCTTGAGCTAACTTATTAATTCCATTCTTGCTAATATGACCTAGCCTATAGTGCCAAAGGTAGACATCAGACACATCACTAATTCTAGGGTATTTACTGAAGGATTGAACCACATTAATAGGCATAGAAAGTAAATAAATTTCATTATTCAATTGTCCAAGCAAAATTATAACACCATTCAAAATAACATTACAAAATTTTTCGTTTATTGATATTTCAAAATCATTCAAGGCCAAAAGGCCTATAGAAATGACATTCAATAAGAAAGTTGGACAATAATGACATTCATTAAGAATAATTTTATAAATTGATTACAAGGTTCATGATTTCTAAAGCTAGAATTAGAACTTATCTTCCATCTCTAACATTCAGGAACCTCTCACCTTGATCAAATCTCCTACTGATCTGCAAGCCCTGCATAGAATTACAAATATGATAAGGGCTTTCAGTATCTAATACCCGGGCAGTGGAATCAAATAAGGAAAAATTGCAAAGTATTATCATATAATTATCTTGCCCAGCAACCACTTACTTCTTCCTAGCCTATTTGGGTCCAGGGATGCAATGTACAGAGGACAGTTCCTCTTTCAGTGCCCCTACTTCTTACAGAAGAAGCACTCTGCTTGGCTCTGATCGGGCTTGCACTTCTTAGTCTAACCCTATGCAGTCGTCCCAGCATGTGGCCGCACCTTCTTATTTTTCTTCTTCTTATTCTTTTTCCCTTTCTTAAAGGGTCAACGACCTGAAGAAGACCCTCTCACTACATTCACCGTCTCCTTGTGGAGTTGGTGATCCTTCTCAAAGTTCTTCAGCAACCCCAATAAGCCATGGTAGTTCACTGTAGGCTTTGTCATTCTAAAATGAGTTAGGAAGGAGAGGAAGGACTTGAGCAAAGAATTAAGGATCGCATCCTTACCAAGCTACTCGTGTAGAAAAAAGTCCAACTTGCTAAGGTACTCAATCATCTCGATCATGTACAATACATGATCGGTGACTGAGGCTCCTTCCCTCATCTGAATGTTGAAAATGGCACAACTTATTTTGTGCCTTTCAACATCGTCCGATGTGCCAAAAGAGTCATTCAATATTTGAAGCATCTTCTATGGCTGGGCGTTTTCAAACCTTCAGCTGAACTCGACATTCATTGCCGCCAGCATTATACATCAAACGATGGTGT
Organism: Cocos nucifera; assembly: GCA_006176705.1. NCBI lineage: Eukaryota > Viridiplantae > Streptophyta > Magnoliopsida > Arecales > Arecaceae > Cocos > Cocos nucifera. The sequence continues at coordinate 23,002 of QRFJ01005717.1, forward strand.
GCTCATTGAGCCACTTCATATAAGTGTCTCAAACCGCTCCCCTAGCATTCAGGGCTAGCTCCTTAGGTGCTCCATTCGTTACCATATAAAGGATCCACTCATGCTCAAGGATGATTTTCAACTTATGATACCAGCTATCGTAGTTGGGTTCCATTAATTTATCATGGTCTAATAATGACCAAAGCAATAGGTTAGTGGTCATGTCTACACAAAAAGAAAAATCAAATCTAATTAGTATATGAATTTTTAATCCTAAAGACTTGGACTTCAGTCTAAAGGTCCTTCCACTATTTTATACGAATTGATAGCCTCTATCTCCAATTCGAGAAATTACTCTAATTTCATAGTGGGTGCTTGAATCCACATAGACTACATATGAGCCCAACTTTAGTTGGTCAACCCATGTGCACCTGTAGGTAGATTCAAAATCAATTATTTCTCTAAATAACTTCTAGTAACATTGATTTTGCCCCATAGACCTAATCACTAAGCTTTAGCCTCCACTAAAAAAGGTTCGGTTAGGTCCAACCATTAACATGACCATATTTGATCTTATCTAACCAATAAATGATCAGATCCGACTTTGGTCGACCAACCTAACCACCATCAGAAGGACTTAACCAAATTATCATTTTATGAATGATAATTTTATTAGTCAATAATCACTAGGCCTTTGGGCCTCCAATGATCATTATACTAATGAACCCATTATCACTCAACTTAATGAAAGGCTATGATTTAGTTATCTATATAACTATTTCATTTTTAAGGACTTAATAAGTTTAGAGAATTTAGTTAACCAATTTAAGAAAATTCAGTGAGCTAATTTCGATCCTCCCACAGACTTCACTAAGTCAAAAAAGAATCGAATCTAAGCTAGCATTAGGAGCACCTAAATCAGTCAGACTGATTTACCTAATTGACATGGGTGAGCCCGAATCACCAAGAGATCTAATCAAAATCTAACTCACCAGGATGGTCAGGTAAGCGAGATCAGTGGAAGGGATATGCCATTAACTCGTCAAAGACCGAATCAGTGCGAGTAGCTCCCAATTAAAAACTGTTGGTCAAACTGCCAAACTTATCTTAGACACCATTCGATTCATTAATTTTAATTTGACCAACCTAGTAATTTTAGATTCGATCGCATAGCCTTGAATCAAGTCCATTTGGTCCTTCTTAAAGGCATGGACTTGATCAACTACAACTATTGTAATTGAGTCTATAGAGTCCTTTATCTAATCTAAATTAACATTTAATTAGATTTGATCAATTACTCTAAATTAGTCCACCTTTTAACTAACCTTAGGTTTAACCTAATTTATGGACCTAATTCAGCTAACCCAATAACCTACAAGTTTTTGATTAATGACTTAGAGTCTTAATTTATAATTCTGGACACTAAATCATTATACTTACTTTTTAATTAAGTTTATGGGTTGAGGGTTAGGGTTCGATATTTTAAAAATATTTTTTTTAATTTTGAAAGGTTCTTTATAACTTAAAATTATTCACCAATTAAGTCGACATATTTCAAAATTAAATCATCTCAATTCACAAACAACACTAGTTGTACGATTTAATCTGAAACTATGTACACTACATAATCATGAAATCATGAATCAAACTTTATCTAGTTATGCATTCATGATCATAAATTAGATTAATATCTAATATAATTAAATCATAAAATATTAGATTAAATCTAATAATTTCATGATTAACGATATAAATCAACAACATACCAAGATAACCTTTTTACTGTAGGGGATAAACCCTACAGTAGGACAACCTACAGTCCATGCGATCTGGCTTTTAATTTTTTAGATCTAATTATTCTAATTATTAGATTAATATTTTGATCAAATCTAATTTATTAATCTAAATATGTAAGCATATCATGTTTAAAGAACCTTGCTCTGATACCAATTGAAGAAAATAGTATAGGATTTGCTATGCTACTTTCAAAAAATATTTCAAAAATAGTAATGATGCAGCAAAAAATAATTAATCTAATTAATTATCTACTGATCATATTAGATTATTTAACCCTATATATTGGGATTTAAAAATAATATGCATGCACACATCAATAGATCTGAAAATAAAACTATGTAATAAACTATTTACTACATCTACATGTTCAGAATATAATATCTTTTCATGGATAGTTGATCACCATAATCTAAGTCTATCAGATAATGCTCTGGTATCATGTCATAGCTGCACATGTGTCCGACCTCTACGGTTGGTCCACACGGAGCTCTTGGTTCCGATCAGCCCCACTTGAGTGCTAGCTCCTCGTTGGGACCTTCGATGGCTGATCACGATCAATTCGATCTATCATATACTTTTAATTTTTTAGATATTCTAAAAAATAAAATATAAATATTAGAGGATGATGAAGATGTGTTTCAAATTTGGTAGTGATCCGATGCTCACAGCACTCGATCTCTCCACCCAAACCCAGATTCCCAAATCTAGGATTTCACTCGATCCAAAAACCCTGACACACTAAAAATCCTATCACGCCCTCTCCGTGTGGAGTTTTTCCATGAAATAAGTTTTTATGAAAAGGTAACTTTTATATCTATAATTCCTATTTTGATCATATCTAAAAATAGGATATCCTTAGAGAGGAAAATCATAAGAGAAGAGAGGCATAAGGGAAAAGTAAAGTATTATAGGATCCTATTCACCTTCACTCCAAAATTTTTTTCACCCAGAACTAATGCCCAAATACTCTAAAATTTTTACCACATAATGGTAACCCCTTGTACTACATGCACAAAAATTTTCATAATTTATTGATGTGAATACCATAAGAAAACTGTATAGAAAATAATAAGGGTCAAGTGATTGAGAGGTTTTAACCACTCACTTGATTTCAAAAATCAAATAAGCCTCTTATCCTTATCCAATGGCCCCTCCCTTGTGTTTAACACGTAGAAGGACTCTTATTCTATGTGTACATTTTTATTTCTTCAAAAATATTTGACAAACAAAAGAGAGGGCATAAGAAGTAGAGTGGAAAAGTCAAAAATGGTGGGCGCATGGGAGAATTTGAATTCAAACTTCATTTGACTTGGTTCTAATTGGTTTCAACCAAACTAATTAATTTAGATCCAATTAAACCAAGTTAAATCCAACCAAATTAGGCTTAGCCTAATTCAATAAAATTTTAATTAAATTAGAAATTAATTAGATATAGATCCTCATCAAATTAGAATCAAAACTTCCAGAGTAATTAGATCATCTCATGACCTGATCGGATCAAATCCAATTGAATCAAATTCAATCAGACCTGATCGAATTCTCATCGCTCAATCAAATTAAGCTAATCAGTAATCAAATTGCTAATTAATTTTTTAAAAATATCTGAGTCCAAATCGAATGGATTATTGGACAATAGAGTCCTATCAACATGAAACTCTTGAAGAGTCCTAAATTAGTGGGACTCTTGAACCCAATATCCCAAACGAATCGAACTCGCGATCATAAAGTTTCAGACTAATGAAACTCTTGATCAGAGAGTCCCAAATGAGTAGGACTCCTGGTCATAGAGTCCCAATCGAGTGGGACTCTTGACCACAGTGTCCTAGATTATCAAGACTCATGATCAAAGAGTCCCAGACAAGTAGGACTTAGAGTTCCAATCCAGTAGGATTTTTGGTCATAGAGTTCCAATCCAGTGGGACTCTTGACCACAATATCTTAGATTATCAAGACTCATGATCAAAGGACTCAGAGTCCTAATCCAGTAGGACTCTTGGTCATAGAGTTCCAGTCCAGTGGGACTCTTGACCATAGAGTTTCAAACCAATCGAACTCTTGATCAGCCATCAGATCAGGTAGAAACTCCTAATGTGTGTGACCCCTTAGGTCCAAACCTAAGTCGGTAGCATAGAAACCAATTTTTATACTAATCGAAGTAACCATCTAGCAATGGTACCCGACGTTCAGATAGGTCGAATAATCGCAATCATAATATTTAGAACCTACACGAATATGGTTATCGTATAATTCATCCCAATGACCTCTATGTAATAGATGACTCAGGGTTAGACTGTCAACTCTAGAAAATACATCCATGTTGTATCTTAAAGCAATTAGTCTCGTGACTCCTTACTAAGACTATCCTGACCAAGATTTTGCTAAATTGAAATACAATTGAATACAGCTTCTGAAATCAGGAGTGGTCAATCCCATCTTGATATACATACCGACTCCATAAGTACTTGACTATGCCCAGAAATCTTTCATCACTGAATTAAAAATTCAGATAGTCCGACACCAAAATATAGTGAGTTGCTTAGAAGTCACCGTGGTGATCTCAGGTCAGAGAGATATTTATACTCATATTCCATCGAAGCTAATCTTGACAGGAGAAAAGCCCTAGAGTTGGTCAAGTTCAGTGCAGATGTACCTATACATCTTACTTGCAAGCCATATCAATATCTCAACACTCCTTAGTTATGAGGATAACTAATCTATATGGCACACAATGACCTATACTTGATAAATATTGTCGTCTTAAGTGACAATATATCATTTGGTCGTGAACTATTTAAGGACTAAATGACAAATTCTTTTTTATCGAATCTAGATAGTCCTAAGAACTTCATCACAACACAGGAGTTCATTAGAAGATAATAGAATTTATGATGAAAAAATACTAAAATAATTTTTATTAATTTATAATTCATATACAATTATAAATATAGGGCCCAACTGCTAACAGACTGATGATTACTTACTTATCTAGATCCTCAGGGCTTTTAATATTTATAGGGAAGAAGTATCATAGACGTTGTGCTATTCTGCAAATCTTGGGCCGTTATTCATGCCGTTGTAGTGTTATAGTCCTCTTTCGCTCTCCTAGAATGAGGAAATCATTACTGGCATGATTTGAATGCCTTATCTACTCCTACAAAATCATATAGAGTGGATAACAGTTTGGTTATAACTGGATCATAGCTGGGTTATAGCTTATCGGTAAGGTAGATTATAGCACGTGCTGGGGAGTTGGCTGGCTAAGGTAACTAAAGGGATACTGTTAGATATATGTGCCCTAGAAGCCAGAATTGGCTGACACTTGTAATACACTTCTAAGAGCAAAATTATAATTTTGACTAATATCAATGAAATGGGTTATTTTCTATCACATATGTGTATTTAGTATCTATGATACATCCTTTGAGTTAATGATAATGATAATTCATATTTTCAAGAGTTGAAAATTTAAGACATGAATACTCATTATTAACTCATAAAATGCTCCCGATCATAGGATCATCATAAGGATGGTGATTGATCCGAAAGGTTGGTGTACAATCGCTTCTCTTTAGTAGATGAGTCTTGAGTCTATGGTGTGGAGACATCGGAGCGAGAGTACAGATACTCGTTAGAGAATGAGGGCACTGAGCGTGACCATCTCGAGTAGTCATTAGGGAGTCTACCTTCTCATCAATGACTGACTCGATGCTGCAGTAGTGTGTCTGGATTCTTTGACCTGAGATGCATCGACAGTTCACCTTGAAGGGTGTTATAGTTTGACTATACCATTACTCGATCTCCTAGCCATATGGAAACCCTGAGGTGTATGTTGGCTATAGCATGTTCATTGTAGGAACTGGATAGCATCAAGATGGAATCTATCTACCTCGGTGGTAGAGGAGCAGCCCTATGATGATCATGAGAATCAAGTTCAGAAGCCCATGGCCATGGTAGAGTGAAATAATAGAAAGAGTTTCTATTTAGATTTTCACATCGGACTTGAATCGAATGATTACATCATATGACAGAAACTAGGGTTTGACGAGTTCACCTTAACCCTAATCTGATCGGAGCTCAAGATAGAAAAACTTAATCACACAGGTAGCTGCACCAAGAGGTTCGCATTCAGCTCTGATGGGTTGCCACCATATACTGCTAGGTGTCACTGGTGGATTTTGGGAGCAATTAGAATGATTTAGATGATCGATCATTCTAGCTGTTCGAATCAGAAGAGTTCTGATCCATCGAAAGGAGTTTCGATGATAGAGATCATGACATATCCCATTACCATACAGAACTGAACCTAACTGGGTCACACAAACAAGGGTTTGAATCTGGTGATCATCAATTGAACTGATCTAGTTCAATTGATCTGAATGAGATTCAATTAGGTTCAAGGAAATCGTGCTAGCACTCGATTGAACCTAACGTTCTTCTTTTACTATCATAAATAAGTTGTCCTGACTGAGCCAAAGAAGTTTGTGCTCGATCAGAGGCCTTCATTTGGTCTGACTGGAGCTTGTCCAAGTTCAGAAAAGGTTGTCTTATTTTGTAAGACATTACCTGCCATTTTTGGTCACCTGCTATTTCTCATCCTTTGACTTTGGTCAAAAGTTGACCTTTGACTGGTCAAATGTTGACCATAGACATTTTGACTTCTATCCACATGTCACGCACCTATTGGAGGGATGGTGGAGGTTTGTCCCCCTACCAGAACCTGGCAAGGAGGAGGGCGCACACCTTGGAGATGCCCTGGAGTCCCTGTTGGACAGGGACTCCATCTTCTTTTTGGATTCCGATTAGAGTTCTCCTAAGAACCAACTTTGACTGGTCTTAGGTGCCATCTAAGGAAAAATCCAGGAGATTCTATTCCCACCAATCAGATTTAGATCTGATTTCACAAAGAGTTGTGATTGGTTGGAAAGAAGAGGAGTTGGATCACAGATAGTCTATAAATAAGACCCTGCACCCAACTCAAAGAGCAATTAATTAAAAATCCCACGCCCCAAGGCTGTCTCTCCTCTCCTCCTCCATGCCAAAGCATCTTCTCCCTCTCTTCTCCATGTTCAAAAGTATTTTGGGTCCTTGGTTGGTGCAATCCAGACGAGAGAAATGCGACTGAAAGCTAGAAGGCTACGCTGCTGCATAAGACAACTGCTGATCTTCAAAAGGAGTTTTGAAGATCCTCCAGATCAGATCCAGATCTAATTTTTGAAGATGTGATAGAGAAGAAGAGGATCTCTAGATCCAGCTTGAGTGGATACCGGATAGAGGCCAGGCACTTGCGTGGCTAGATCCAGAACCTTTCGCTGCTTACAGGATCATCAATAGGATAATAGGATTACCCACTTCAAGATAAATTAAATTTAATTTAATTTATCTAAATTTATTTTAATTATTAAAATAATAAAAATTAAATCTAAAATATTTTAAATTTGATCTAGATCAAAGAAAAAAAATTTTGAAATATATCTCTTGATCTGATCAGATCTGAACGAACCTGATCCAAAAAATCAGGATTTCCTTCAACTGGTATCAGAGCCAAGGTTCTAAAAGTATTTAGATCTAATTTTAAATTTATTTTAATTAAAAAATAAGTGATTTTAGATGTCACATGAGATGTGATCAGATCTAAAATTAGAAAAAAAAAATTAAAATTAAATAATTTGGATCTAAGATTAGAAAATATGCATGACTAGTTCTAAAATAGAATAGTTCTATAGAATAGTCTTGCATGTTTTCAATTTAATTTGATTAAATCATATTTTAGATCTATTTATTTATTATTTTTTGATATTATAATAGTTATAATAACATCTAAAAAATAGTAAATAAAAATTATTTAATTTTAAACATCATATGAGATATGATTGATGCATGTCTAGACTAGTTGTAGAATAGTTCTACATAATTATCTAGATTAGAATTTATTTTGATTAGATCAATTTAAATCTAATTTTTTAGATTATTATGAGATAATTTAGATCTAAAAATATGCATGATTCGATACATGAGATGTATGCAAAATATGCCATGATTAGATCTAATTTGTATATGAGATATATGATATAGATCTAAAACTATTTTGTAGTATTGCATGTTCCTGATTAAGGCGTTCCTCTTGGCCGTCCGGTCATAAGAACGAAGAAGGATTTAAAGGCCCTCTCTTTCCATTCGATGGGGTGTTCTTATGATGTGTAGGGGTGCTGCGTTCGTCCTTAATCAGAAACCCAAAACTTACTTTCTGCAAAACCCTAGATCCTGAAACCCTAGGATTTATTATGCATATTTTGTTTATGAACCCTACTTAATTAAAAATTAAGATTATGAAATATTAATTAGGATCTAAAATTAAGAATTTTAGATCTAAGACATATTCATAATACTGGGTTCGGGCTTGGGTAGCTCAATTAGGTCTAAGCGGTTGATCAAACCGAATCAAGAGTTGGTTAGATGGGATCAACAATGCTTAAATTGACCAGCCTAATAGGATTAAGTCTGGGTCAAGATCGAGTCACGATCAAGCAAGACCTAATTAGGCTCAGAGGTTAGAGTCTGGATTGTAGGCTAACCCAATTGGTTCTGGACTCAACAATTTGGTGTCTAAGGTAAGTTTGGCACATACGACCGACTGATTTTTAATTGGAAGCTACTCGACCTGAATGCATTCTTGTATGAGTTAATGGCATATTCCTTCCACCGATCTCACTTACCTGGCCATATCTGTTGACACAGTTCTGATCTGAGGTGGTCAATAATCCGAGCTAACCCATGCCACTAGGTTAGTCATAATTGTTATGACTATGACAAGTCTAGTTTAATGAGACCTGAATCAATTCTCCCTAAGAAAAGATTAAGTCTGAGGTCTTCCACCATTGTAGATGTGCGGGCCCTTCCTGGGGTTGATTGTTCTCGACTGGATACAGTGGCTCAGTTGCACCGAAAAGATGCAACCATGTCTATTAGGCATTGGATGCTATGGGCTGGAGGATGAGTTGGGCTCAATATTTTGGATACGGTGAGAGACTCAATTAGGAATCCAGTCTATGCAAATGGTGGGTCTGACTTAACTAAGGAGTGGATCAATATTTCCGGATATGGTGAGATTCATGAATTAGAGATCAAGTTTGGGTGCACCATGATTAGAGAATCATTGAACAAGAGTTGTTCACTCATTGGCTAACCCATCACCAATAACTGTTAGGTGAGGTGATGAGTCAGTTGGTGAGACCGCACCACCCACTAGAAATCATTAATCATGGAGATTTTTGCATCTCTACAGAGGGAGTGTAGGGATCCGAGAAAATAGTGGAAGCTAATTTATTTAAAAATAAAATTTCTAAATAAATTGGTCAAGTCATAATTACAGTATCTAACTAGAATCTTTGACTCTCTATAGGAAAATATCTGCATCCAACCCATTGGCACGTATCCTGGACACACATAGACTGACCGGATCCAATTATAAAGATTGGCTCAGGAACTACAAAATATTTTGGGTTTCGAGAAGTTAACCCATGTATTGGACCAGGACCCTCCCACCTTACCAGTCCGTCCATCCATTGAATAGAGAGCGTCTCTAGAAAAATGGATAGATGAAGATAATAAGGCCAGATATTACATGTTGGGCTCGATGTCTGATGAGCTCCAGCGCCAACATGAAGATATCGGGACTGCTCGCCAAATGTTGGCTCACCTGCAGGAGATGTTTGGTGAACAGAGTCGCACAGCCAAATATCAAGTCACGAAATGACTTTTTAAGGCTAAGATGCATGATGGGCAGTCAGTCCAAGATCACTGTCTGATGATGATCAAGGACATGGAAGAGCTTGAGAAGCTCGGTGTGAAGTTAGACTTGGATCTGCAGAATGATATTATTCTGCAATCCTTGACTGATGCATATGGGCAATTCATCATGAATTACCACATGCATAAACTTCAAAATTCCTTGGCCGAATTAATGAATATGCTGGTCACCGCTGAGCTTTCTATGAAAGGTTCTAAAGGCTCAGTTCTTGCTATGGAATGGACTTCTTCCAAAAGAAAGTCTTATGGAAAGAAAAAGAAGTCTGCGAAAAAGCAGAAGATGGAAGGAGCAAAGAAGAAGAAGGCAGAACCGAAGAAGAAGGCCGATGTCAAAGGAAAAGTGTTTCCATTGCAACAGCGACGGCCATTGGAAAGCGGAACTGCCCTACTTACCTGGCCACCCTGAAGAACAAGAAGGAAGGTCCTTCTGGAGGTATGCTCGTTATTGAGTCTAACCTTACGATTTCTTCTGCATCCAGTTGGGTGCTTGACTCTGGTTCTAGTGCTCATCTGTGCACTTCCATGCAGGGATCTTGAGGATAGCAGGAGGCTGAGGGATGGAGACATGATCCTATGCATCGATAATGGAGCAAGAGTTGCTGCAGTAGCCGTGGGAACATACCCTCTTCGATTACCATCTGGTTTAGACTTAGTTTTGAAAGACTGTTATTATGTGCCTGCAGCTAGCAGGAATTTGATTTCTGTTTCATGCTTAGCACTAGAAGGCTATGTGATTACCTTCTTTAAGGACCATTGTAACATTCTTTATGAAAGAAATAAAATTGCAAATGGTTTTCCTTATTAATGGTCTTTATCAGCTACATATTGATGTACCTATTCTAACTATCGAGCAAAAATGTGAATGCCAAACGACCTAGGGATAGTCCAAATGATAGATATCTATGGCACCTAAGATTAGGTCATATAGCAGAAGATAGGATCAACAAATTGGAGAAAAATGGGCTATTGAGTCCATTGACTTTCGAGTCATATCCAACTTGTGAATCTTGTCTTCAAGGCAAAATGACTAAACTCCCTTTTGTTGGACATGGGGAAAGGGCCACAGATCTCCTTGCCCTAGTACATACTGATGTGTGCGGCCCATTTGATGTGCCGGCTAGAGGCAATTTTGTCTACTTCATTATCTTTACCGATGATCTGTCTAGGTATGGGTATGTGTATCTTATGAGACATAAGTCTGAAGCTTTTGAAAAGTTCAAAGAATTCAGACATGAAGTAGAAAAAATAAACTAAGAAAACCCATTAAGGTTCTTCGATCAGATCGAGGAGGTGAATACCTTAGCCGGAAATTCCTAGACTATCTCAAGGAAAATGGCATAGTCTCTCAATGGACTCCACCAGGAATACCTCAACTCAATGGGAATTTCAGAATGGAGAAATCGGACTCTATTGGATATGGTTCGATCCATGATGAGCTTCACAGACCTCCTGATTTTCTTTGGGGACATTCATTGTTAACTTCAATTTATCTACTGAATAGGGTTCCTCTAAAACCGTTCCTACCACACCGTATGAGATATGGCATACGGTAAGAAACCAAGTCTGAGTCATCTCAGAATTTGGGATTGTTTCCGGCTCATGTCAAAAGACAACAAGCGGACAAGTTAGAGTTTAGGTCCTTTAGAGCTCGATTCATAGGATATCCTAAAGAGTCATTAGGATACTATTTCTACATTCCAGAAGACCACAATGTGATTGTGAGTCGACATGCCATCTTTCTTGAAAAATAGTTTATTCAAGATAGCGGCATTGGAAAGCAGATTAAGCTTGATGAGAAAGTCTCACAAGTACAACGAGCTAAGGACCAATTGGAACCAAATCAGGTTGAGCCAATAAGAACACTACCTCCTCCACCTCATAGATCGGAAAAGAGTTTTCCATCCCCCTGAAAGATACTTAGGTATTATTTCAGAGGAAAGTAGAGAAAATGTTCCTCGTAGGTAATGGTGCTCATGGTGATGATCCCAAAACCTACAACGAGGCGATATCAGATATCGACTTCGAGAAATGGCTAGAGGCAATGCAGTCAGAAATTGACTCGATGCACTCAAACCAAGTCTGGACCTTGGTAGATCCACCAGAAGGTATAGTACCTATTGGGTGTAAATGGATCTTCAAGAGAAAGATTGGTGCAGATGGGAATGTGGAGACATTCAAGGCTAGACTAGTGGCAAAAGGTTATAGTCAACGCGAAGGCATTGACTATCAGGATACCTTTTTTCCAGTGGCTATGCTAAAATCCATCCGCACATTGCTTGCCGTTGCAGCCTATTTCGATTATGAAATATGGCAAATGGACGTGAAAACGATGTTCTTGAATGGATATCTTGAGGAAGATATCTATATGGAACAGCCGCTAGGTTTCACATCCAGTGATACTGATCACAAGGTTTGCAAGCTGCAAAGGTCCATATATGGACTTAAGCAAGCATCTCGGAGCTGGAACACTCATTTCAATGATGTGATCAAAATGTTTGGTTTCATCAAAAATGAAGAGGAACCATGTGTTTTCAAAAAGGATCAGTGGGAGCGCTGTTGTCTTCCTCGTATTGTACGTGGATGACATCCTCCTTATTGGGAATGATATTCCCATGTTGACAACAGTCAAAATATGGTTGTCCAAGGAAATTCTCCATGAAAGACCTAGGTGAAGCATCCTTTATTCTAGGAATTAAGGTCTATAGGGATAGACCGAATAGGATGCTAGGACTTTCACAGAAGATGTACATAGAGAAAGTACTAAAGAGGTTTAGTATGGAAAACTCTAAGAGGGATTAATACCCTTCAGACATGGTATTCATCTTTCCAAGAAGATGTGCCCTAGCACACCTGAGGAAATAGAACGCATGAGCAAGATCCCTTATGCTTCTGCAATAGGGAGCCTCATGTATGCCATGCTATGTACACGACCTGATATAGCCCATGCTGTGAGTGTCACAAGCAGATATCAGTCAAATCCAGGTGAAGAACACTGGACTTCTGTGAAATGTATCCTTAAGTACTTGAGAAGAACTAAGGATATGATGTTGGTCTTTGGTAACGGAGAACTCCAAGTCCAAGGATACACAGACTCGGATTTCATGTCCGATATAGATGATCGAAAGTCGACATCTGGGAGTCTGTTTTGTGTGCAATGGTGGTGCTGTCAGCTGGAAAGAGTTCCAAGCAAACGGTGATAGCAGATTCCACCATGGAAGCAGAATATATCGCTGCATCAGAGGCTGCGAAGGAAGCATTCTGGTATAAGAAGTTTGCTGCAGAAATCGGAGTAATGCCATCAGATGCCATTCCTCTATACTGCGACAATAATGGCGCCATAGCCCTTGCTAAGGAGCCAAGGTCTCACCAAGAAATCCAAGCATATTGAGCGGCGATACCACCTCATCCGCGATTACCTCGAGAAGGGTTATGTCGAGGTCAAGAGAGTCAACTCCACAGATAATGTGGCAGACCCACTTACAAAGCCGTTGGGCCAGCAGAAGATCGAAGCCCACCTTGAGAAGATGGGACTTAGACTTGTAGCCAATTGGCTTTAGGACAAGTGGGAGATTGTTAGATATATGTGCCCTAGAAGCCAGAATTGGCTGACACTTGTAATACACTTCTAAGGGCAAAATTATAATTTTGACTAATATCAATAAAATGGGTTATTTTCTATCACATATGTGTATTTAGTGTCTGTGATACATCCTTTGAGTTAATGGTAATGATAATTCATATTTTCAAGAGTTGAAAATTTAAGACATGAATAATCATTATTAACTCATAAAATGCTCCCGACCATAGGATCATCACGAGGATGGTGATTGATCCGAAAGGTTGGTGTACAATCGCTTCTCTTTAGTAGTAGATGAGTCTTGAGTCTATGGTGTGGAGACATCGGAGTGAGAGAGTACAGGTACTCGTTAGAGAATGAGGGCACTGAGCGTGACCATCTCGAGTAGTCATTAGGGAGTCTACCTTCTCGTCAATGACTGACTCGATGCTGCAGTAGTGTGTCTGGTTCTTTGACCTGAGATGCATCGGTAGTTCACCTTGAGGGTGTTATAGTTTGACTACACCATTACTCGATCTCCTAGCCATATGGAAACCCTGAGGTGTATGTTGGCTATAGCATGTTCATTGTAGGAACTGGATGCATCAAGATGGAATCTATCTACCTCGGTGGTAGAGGAGCAGCCCTATGATGATCATATGAGAGAATCAAGTCCAGAAGCCCATGGCCATGGTAGAGTGAAATAATAGAAAGAGTTTCTATTTAGTTTTTCACATCGGACTTGAATCGAATGATTACATCATATGACAGAAACTAGGGTTTGACGAGTTCACCTTAACCCTAATCTGATCGGGGCTCAAGATAGAAGAACTTAATCACACAGGTAGCTGCACCAAGAGGTTTGCATTCAGCTCTGATGGGTTGCCACCATATACTGCTAGGTGTCACTGGTGGATTTTGGGAGCAATTAGAATGATTTAGATGATCGATCATTCTAGCTGTTCGAATCAGAAGAGTTCTGATCCATCGAAAGGAGTTTCGATGATGTCGATGATAGAGATCATGACATATCCCATTACCATACAGAACTGAACCTAACTGGGTCACACAAATAAGGGTTTGAATCTGGTGATCATCAATTGAACTGATCCAGTTCAATTGATCTGAATGAGATTCAATTAGGTTCAAGAAAATCGTGCTAGCACTCGATTGAACCTAACATTCTTCTTTTACTATCATAAATAAGTTGTCCTGACTGAGCCAAAGGAGTTTGTGCTCGATCAGAGGCCTTCATTTGGTCTGACTGGAGCTTGTCTAAGTCAGAAAAAGATTGTCTTATTTTGTAAGATATTACCTGCCATTTTTGATCACCTGTCATTTCTCGTCCTTTGACTTTGGTCAAAAGTTGACCTTTGACTGGTCAAATATTGACCATAGACACTTTGACTTCTGTCCACGTGTCACGCACCTATTGAAGGGTTGATGGGGGCTTGTCCCCCTGCCAGAACCTGGCAAGGGCCAAGGCTTGTCCCCCTGCCAGAACCTGGCAAGGAGGAGGGCGCACGCCACCCTTGGCATGCGCCCAAGTTGGAGATGCCCTGGAGTCCCTGTTGGATAGGGACTCCATCTTCTTTTTGAATTTTGATTAGAGTTCTCCTAAGAACCAACTTTGATTGGTCTTAGGCACCATCTAAGGAGGAATCTAGGGGACTCTATTTCCACCAATTAGATTTAGATCTGATTTTACAAAGAATTATGATTGGTTGGGAAGAAGAGGAGTTGGATTACAGATAGTCTATAAATAAGATCCTGTTCCCAACTCAAAGAGCAATTAATTAAAAATCCCACGCACCAAGGCTGCCTCTCCTCTCCTCCTCCATGCCAAAGCATCTTCTCCCTCTCCTCTCCACATCCAAAAGTGTTTTGGTCCTTGGTTGGTGCAATCTAGATGAGAGAAGGACGACTGAAAGCTAAAAGACTGCATTGCTGCATAGGACAACTGCTGATCTTCGAAAGGAGTTTTGAAGATCCTCCAGATCAGATCTAGATCTGATTTTTGGAGATGTGATAGAGAAGAAGAGGATCTCCAGATCTAACCCGAGTGGATACCGGTAGAGGCCAGGCACTTGCATGGCTAGATCCAGAACCTTCCGCTGCTTATAGGATCGTCAACAGGGTAATAGGATTACCCACTTCAAGGTAAATTAAATTTGATTTAATTTATCTAAATTTATTTTAATTATTAAAATAATAAAAATTAAATCTAAAATATTTTAGATCTGATTTAGATCAAAAAAAAAAAAATTGAAATATATCTCTTGATCTGATCAGATCTGAACGAACCTAATTCGAAAAATCAGGATTTCCCTTCAGATACACCTGCTAAACGAGCTGCTGATCAAGCCAAAGGAAATAGCTCAGCTATGTGTGGCTTAGCCTAGATTTTAGGTTGGCAACCACGTGGATAGCTTAGGCTATTTAGAATGTTTATGATTGTACACTGATCTGAGGTATCCATAATATCAACATGATCGATCCAAGATATTTATATTACTACTGTAATAGATGGTATTGGTATAGCTAATCATCCCTGGCCATGTGGTTGCATTAGCAAGATCACTAATTTGATGGTATTCTGATAATACAGTAACATAACTAGTTGTGTCCAGATTGGTTGAATTTTGAGCTAGAATTACAGCTAATCTGATAATATGACAACTGACTTACATCAGTAGGATATTGATTTGTGACTCCCCACATATTTATATAGATGTTTTCGACAATCTCTCGCCCTCCCTCACAGTCATGCCAAGTAATCTGATGTCTCAAGTATTGCTAAGGCTAGAATCAGAATCCTACTTTAGGCTGAAATTGGTTCTTTGCCATCCTGCCAGTCGATGCTTCAAGATGAGATCAGCATAATACCGCCTTGCCTATCATTGCTCTATTTCAAGACCTAGTTTCGAGCGACATGCCTGTGAGCAGTTATATGCCGAGTTGGATTACCACCGACTTTAACAGCAATACTCTAAACCAAGATCAGTTAAGAATTTTTCTCTCGGCATAGTTAAAGATGAGATTGGGTTTACACCATCCTATCCATCAATACCTTAAGCCAAGATCGATTCTAACCGACATTCCTATTGTCAGCACTACTTCAAGACGAGATAGGTTAAAAACCATACTGCAAATATGATCTTCGATTCCTAGCTGAGAGAGATCTATTACTCTTTGACTATATCACAGTTGTCATCTAACTAGACTATATTTGTCTTTCAGCTATGCTACAACTAATCTCCACATGAGCTAATGGCCCATAACTGCCATCCAGCTAGCTATTCCGTTATAATAAACTAATGGCCCAACAAACTTCAAATGGCCTAAGTAAATCTCTTTTATAAATAGAAGAGTAGGAAATTCTTTCGGAAGATAAGTTTAAGATTCACAGAATCAACACTCTACTGAAATCTACTCTCGACTTTTTCACTAAAGGAAGATTGAACTCTAATTCTTTCCACTTAAATTCTTCTTTCTTACCTTCTAGTTCTCTATTTTTACTATCTATTCTCAAGGCCCTAGTTAACTTAAGCATCGAAGGGTCCAAAAGTGGAGGGTACCCCATCAATTTTTGGAACTTTTTTGCAAGTCAATTCACGATCTACATCGACTTGATCTTAACCAGCTCTTCAATGTGACCCTACGTCAATTCTTAGAGCCTTGCAGCAATAGATTGGTGCTAGAGAAAGGGTATCTTATCCAAAAAAAATTATGTGGAAATGGTGAATAAGAGGACATATAATCATCCCCTACTAACTTTGTCTTCTCCTAGAGTTGCATTGGAAATAGTTCAACCTCAACCTTCGACTATGATAGATCTACAGCAATTCAATATCTTAGTATAGTAAGTCCAAGCTCTCACCAATGCTGTGCAGTAGCTCCAACATACTACGGTGCAATAGCAAGAAGCGATCCCTTAAGAAGCTTTGTCTCAATATTGCCACTGGCCAATTTGCCAAGAACCTCACCATAATTATTTTCTTGATCAAGAGGAACGATTCTTTGGTCCTTATAGCAAAAAGCCACAATGAAAAGAGGGCCTCGAGCAAAAGCTTCAAGATCTTGAAAAAAGATTGATGGAGGTACAACTTGGAGATCTCTCTCAAAGTAAGAAATATTTCCACCTAAAATCTCTCTTTTCTAAAGAAATCTTGGATGAACCAGTTCCTTTTCGATTCAAGATGCCAATAATGGAATCATTCGATAGTTCCACTAACTCTTAAGATCATCTTGAAGGATGTAGAGATATTATGAGGCTACAAGGAGCATTGATGCTCTATTTTGTGTAGCTTTTTCTATCGCTCTCAAGAAATCTATGAGAGTATAGTTTTTTGAACTCCAACTAAGATTCATTTTTTGATTTGAACAATTGGCCAGGCTATTCATTGCATATTTTAGGAACAACCGGCTCCACTTGAAGAACATGGATAGTTTATTTTTTGTGATTTAGTAGGAGGATGAATCCCTCCATGAGTATGTGGTACGTTTCAACGTGGCTACTCTGGAAGTCAAGAACTTCAATGAATCCATCGTTATGTCTATCTTGAAGTGAGGAGTCAGAAGTAATTGCCTAACCTTCTCCCTCAATAAAAACATTTTGGATGCTTATGAGGAGATGTTGACCTGGGTCCAAAAGTATGCCCAGGCAGAGAAGGAAAAGAAACTAAATTAGCAAGTGAAAAAGAACAAAAGAATGAAGAAATGGCCCCATGAAGAGAACCACAGGAATCAAGGATGTGCTTCTGATTGACCTTAGAAAATTCAAGATCATAAAGCGCATCTTGGTGATTTGATATCTATGCCTTCCTATTTGCTCTCCGTGAGCAAATTCTAATGGAGATTGAAAATCAAGGGTATCTCCAACAGTCGAATCCCATAAAGGCCCCATCTATAAAGAGAGATAATAATAAGTACGGTCATTTTTACTAAGATTATAGTCACGACAATGAGGAATGCTGGCAACTCAAAGATGAGATTGAGGCACTGATTCACTGAGGCTATCTTGGCACATATATCAGAGATCGGGCAAACTAGGCTGTAGAGTAATGCCAGAAGTCCGATGACACTACCGAGCATAATCAGCCAACTGCTGGAGTCATTCACATAATCTCCAACCTCAATGAAACTGAGGGGGCATCTGAGAGCCCTTCTCCAAAAAGGTAGCATATTGACAATGTTGTCTTTTTTTTCTGATATTAATGTTTAAGAAGTTCAAACTCCTCATAATGATGTTGTTGTCATTGCTACAATAGCTAAGTATGATGTAAAAAGAATCTTAGTAGATAATGGAAGCTTAGTTGACATATTGCTCTATGATGGTTTTCAAAAATTGAATGTAATTAATAAGTTGAAATAGGTTGGTACACTACTAATAGGATTCTCAGGAGTCAGTGGTTGTCGAAGGAGAGGTCACTCTGCCAGTTACCATAGGAAGAGGTCCTTATCAGTCAACTATGCAGCTTACTTTCTTGGTGGTCAAAATACCTTCGTCTTATAATGCTATTCTTGGTTGTTGCCCCAAGGAACCCAAGTGGGGTGGGGGGGGATTGGATTTTTCAAAACTTTTCAGATTAATAAGTATATGTGCAGAACAGAAATGCTTATATGCAGAAAATATAGTACTTAAATGAGCTGAAATTAAATATAGCTGATAAAGAGAATCACACATATAAAAGCATAAAGTTTTTATAGTGGTTTGGTATCAAATCCAATACCTACATCTACTCCTCAGTTACTCTATTTGAGAATTCTACTATAATCATCAAGATTACGGCAAGCTTGTTTATCTCTGAGTTTACAATCTTAACCCAGTTAGTTTTACAGCCTAACCAACCAAAACCTATCCTCAAGCCACTCCTAGGCTTGTACAAATCTAATTCAAGACTTGGATGAGCCTATCCCCCAAGTTTCAAACCTATTAAAACTTGAAATACAAAAATTTGAAAGTATAATAGAAATTTAAATACAAACAAACTCCTTAAAGAATTGATTTGATGCTTTGATGCACAAGTTAAGAGGTTAGAGGATTTTTGTAATAAATACTCTCTTTCTTTAATTGAAAATGCCTTGATTGCATAGCTGGTTGGATGTTTGAATTGTAATGAAAACTCTTTAAAGCTCACTAGTAGGATAGCACTAAACTTTTGAATATTTTTTGATGTTTCTCTCTTGTTGTGTTGATTCCTTATATTTCTTTTCTTTAATAATATCTTAGAAGCCTTCTAATCCAAGTTAGAAACACCAAAAATGGGTTTGTAGCCATTGGAGTATGAGAAAAAAATATTTCGAGCTTCACAAATCAATTATATGCATTTTTGAAAACTAGCCATTAGAATTGTTAGAA